>JBAKBP010039460.1:0-14924 GCA_037953745.1 Lithodes maja | reverse complement strand
CCCCTCTCTCTCTCTCTCTCTCTCTCTCTCTCTCTCTCTCTCTCTCTTCACACACACACACACACACAAAATACAGGTGAATATATTGGCTAATCTTGGTGAGGATAATATGACCGAGAACTTGTGAAGGTCGATATGAGATTAGAGTCAGGATATACACTACCTCTCTCTCTCTCTCTCTCTCTCTCTCTCTTTCTCCAAGGCCTACCCCTAGACGCTCTGTCAACGCTCCCAGGATATTCGATCATATTCATAATTTGAGTATTAACTACTCATCCTCTTCATTCTTGTGCATGAAAGGTGGTTAAGAACACGTTTAACCATCCTGTACCTTAGTAAGTAACACTACACGATATTTTGCTGCATATTGACTGATAAACTGTTTATCACAAGGCCCCTGCTCGGACAGGGTGCCACTAACGCCATCTATTGTTTTGTTTTGTAAACAAACACTCTCTTACTTTGTTTTATATAAAATTGTAGCCCCTAATTTTATCCATTACCTACTGTAGTAAGTATCTATTAAACTACCTTGTATGTAAGTAAAGATTTGTATATTAATTTGTTGATAAACAACATTGTTTACTAACCTGCTTACAGGGACGAACGCCGACGCCATTTTGTACACAAACTTTTTGTAAGGTATTTAGATATTAAATACCAGCCAATTTTGTACCAAATCTAAGTGCATTTATCTATTGTTTTCCCCTAGATATATTCTTGACTCTTTCTCTTCAGACTGACTTTGCATGATACATTAGCCTATTTGTGTGTACTGCATTCCTAATCTATTGTTTCTGTGAATAAGCTATCCTCGTATTCGGGATTTTTTTTTTTTTTTTTTTTTTTTGTGACTAGGTTTTCTCAGTCAGCCATTGTCTGCGTATTCCAGTTTGTTTTTTATTTTGTGTGTGTGTGTTTTTGTATTTTTGTTTTCTGACTAGGCTACGTCAGTCGGCCAAGTTTTTTTTAACAATCCAGCAATTTTGTTTTTGTGACTAGGCTACGCCGGTCAGCCAATTTCTGCATATTTCAGAATTTTTGTTTTTGTGACCTAGCTGCGTCAGTCGGCCAATTCCTGCATATCACACTCGGTTGCCTATTCTGAACCCTTGCAGCCTATTCCTGCAATTTACGGAATGATCTTTTTCTGTTTTTGACTAGGCTATCCTCTGGTGGCCTTTTGCCACGCATTGCATAATTTTTGTGTTTGACTAGGCTAGTACCCCTGGTAGCCTATTTTTGTTTGATTTTCTTCCAGAATCTTTGTTTTCGACTGGGCGAGCACCCCTGGTAGCTTATTTCCAAGCACTCCAAAAAAAATATTTTGCCTTGACCGTCACTGCGAAGATGCTTAATCTACGTGACTGCGGGTCGTGCAACGAACACTTCAGTACGACAATCTTCGAGAACGAGATAGCGACGAAATGCAGGTTCTGTGTCCAGTGGGAAAAACAAGAGGAGAAGCTATAACTCGCAGAGTTAATACCCTTGAAGAGTTCCTGAGCGCAAACGTCGGAAATGAAACCTTGCCTGCAACAAGACACAGGGTTTCAGAATTGCCAAGGTCAGATGTAGCGCCACCTCAGACCTCTGACAATACCCCAACCCTCGTTCCTGATGAAGATAATTTTCAGCTCGCAAGAAATAGTGTACGCCCAGGTACTGCTACCAAGAGTGTCATTCCTATAACAATGTGTCAAAACCGTTCCAAATTCTCGTTATCGATGAAGAAGAAACGGAGGAAGTACGGCTTGTGGGGGACTCCATGGTACGCGGACGGTACGCGGCCAGCTCAAGGAGTTCTGCGCATGGTCACCCAGGACCAGAAAACGATGCTGTATCCTGATTCCCGGGTGGCGGCGTGGACGACGTTGTTGCTGCTGTGGACGAGGTGACCAGGCTGGCCCCCACAAACACAACCTATGTCATACATGTCAGATCAAATGACGTCCACCGCACACGATCAGAAAAACTCTTGAACAAATACAAGCAGCTTATCAAGATGTACCAGGAAAAATCTAGTAAGATCATCATCTCAGGCATCATTCCCCGGATTAACGCAAAGAATCTCTTCTGGTCCACAGCCACGAATATAAATCGTCAACTCGCCAACATCTGCAAGGAAGAGAAGATCGGCTTCATCAACACTTGGGATCATTTCTACCACGATCAACATTTGTTTTCAAGAGACGGTGTCCACCTAAACCCGGTAGGAGCTGCCCGGTTTGGCCAGAAACTTCATTAAAAAAACGGGGCCAACAGTCATCAGAATGGGAGGACAACTTAAATTTCAGAAGAAATACAAACCCAAGACAAGCAAAATCATCAAATACATTTGGTGAGCATCAAATTATATCAAGAACCACATCTCTAAAGGTCTTCTACGTGAACGCTCGAAGTATACGCATTACATTTTCAGAACTAGAAGAACTCATGTTTACAGAAAATGTTGATGTAATCGGCATAACAGAATCTTGGCTAAATACGGAAGACAGAGACTTTTACCAGAGTTTTCACTTCCTAGCTATGTAATGTTTGAGAAAAGCAGAGTTAATAAAAATGGAGGTGGCGTTATATTTGTCATCAAAGAAAGTCTTAGCCAATTATCTTGTCAAAACCTCAAATAGTAAATATTGATTCATCTTATGTGCTAATAAAAAACAATAAAGAAACAAAAATAATCCTAGCATTAATATACAGGACCCCAGACCAATCAGTGCAAACTGACCAAGAAATTTACAAGCAAATCGCAGAAATAAGTAACATACACGATACTATAATTTTTGGCGACTTTAATTTACCAGTGACCAAGTGGGGCGACACTCTTACTTCACACTCCGGACACGATCTGTATGCCAACATACAAGAAACCTCCCTTCATCAATTTGTTCAATCTCCAACCCGCGGTAATAATGTTCTTGACCTTGTACTTGCAACAAAAGAAGACTTGATCGATAATGTGACTGTTGGTGATGAATTCTGCAATAGTGACCACCGTACGATCACTTTCAGTATAAAATTTAATAGCAATAAACTCAATACCAGCAATGAGAAAGTTCCAAATTTCAAGCGAGCAAATTTCCATATACTGTACTCGGAACAAAATTTAAAGAAGCCAATTGGAGTTTTCTAAACAATAATGAGATAAACCAATCATGGAAAATTTTCACAGAAATTTACACGAACACAGCACGCGAGTGCATACCATCAAAAAGCAGCTCTGCACATAATAACAAACCTAAATGTTGGAATAGAGAAATATCTGAATGTCTACTCGTTAAAAAGAATGCTCCGAAAACGATGAAAATGGACAGGCCTTCAGAAATCTATGACGTAAATCCAAAAGGTTAATTAAACAAAGTAAAATCACTTTGGAGTTACATGTTGCGAATCAAAGCAAGACTAACCCAAAAGAATTCTACAGTTACATCAGGAAGAAGAAAGTGTTGACTTTAACGATTGGACCATTGGTAAATGAAAATGGAGATTTTACCAATGAAGCTGCCAAAATGAGTAATACTCTCAACAATTTCTTTGCACCAGTCTTTAAATTAGAAGACCTAAGTGACAACCCTACAGTACCGCCAGTACAGACAAACAATTTGGAAGTTTTTAGAAATATCAGCATTACTGAGGCAGAAGTACTGAGATGTTTAGATAACCTCATTGAAAGCAAATCAACTGGACCCGATATGCTTTCTCCAAGAGTTCTTAAAGAAGCTAAATGCGAGCTCTCCAAACACCTGACGCTGATCTTCAACAAATCCTTGGAAACCGGCAAAATACCTGATGAGTGGAAGCTTGCGAACGTAACACCAATTTTTTAAAATGGTAGCAAATCTTTGCCTAGCAATTATCATCCAATCAGCTTGACCTCAGTAGTATGCAAAATACTAGAAACAATAATAAGAAACAGACTTGTTCATCACTTGGAGGAAAATATATACTAAAGGACACACAACATGGTTTTCGCAAAAAACGTTCCTGCTTAACAAACCCTTTAGACTTCTTCCATGACATCCTAAATCTATATGATGAAAGTAAAGCTGTAGATATTATATACTTAGATTTCCAGAAAGCCTTTGATAAAGTTCCACACAGACGGTTAGTGATGAAATTAAAAGTACATGGAATACAATTTGGCGTTCTACAGTGGATAGAAAATTGGCTTAGTGAAAGGAAACAAAGAGTAGTTATTAATGGGGAAGCATCAACGTGGACCAATATAACTAGTGGTGTACCGCAAGGATTAGTGCTGGGGCCAGTCCTTTTCCTAATTTACATTAACGACATAGATGAGGGTATGGTGGTGAGATAGTGATAGAATGGGTATGGAAAATGTGCAAACTAGCATGGGAGAAGGGGAGTGCACCCGATGATTGGAAGACTGGCATAATAGTCCCCCTATATAAGGGCAAAGGGGAAAGAGGAGTGTGTGGTAACCACCGAGGAATATGTCTTCTAAGCGTAGTAGGGAAGGTATACAGTAGGGTAGTGATTGAGAGAGTGAGAGTGAGAACGGAGAAATGGATAGGCGACGAGCAGGGAGGCTTTAGGAAGGGAAGAGGATGTGTAGATCAGATTTTTACCCTGAATTGTGTTGTGGAGAAGAAACAAAAGGTGTATGTTGCCTTTATGGACTTGGAGAAGGCATATGACAGAGTGGATAGAGAAGGTTTGTGGAAAGTACTTAGAATATACGGAGTAGAGGGCAAGTTGCTGAAAGCAGTGAAGAGCATGTATGAGGGTGCAAAGGCGGCAGTATGTGTAGAGAGTGAGCAGAGCGAGTTCTTTGACCTGAATGTTGGTTTGAAACAGGGGTGTGTGATGTCCCCGTGGTTGTTTACTGTATATATGGATGGAGTTATGAAAGAAATACTATCAAGAGCAGTGGATGTTGGTGTATCGCTGAAAAGGGAGGGAATTGAGTGGAAGCTACCTATACTGCTGTTTGCGGATGATACAGTTCTGATGAGTGATAATGAATGGGAGTTGCAGGGTCTGGTAAATGAGTTTGGAACAGTGTGCGAAAAACGGAATTTGAAGGTAAATACGGGGAAGAGCAAGGTTATGGTCTTCGAAAGGGGTGAAGTCACAGAGTGTGAGGTGAAGCTGAACGGTCAGGCTATGGAGATCGTCAACTCTTTTAAGTATCTGGGCAGTGTGTTGAGTAAAGATGGGACTATGGATGAAGAGGTGCGGGAGAGGGTACAACAGGGGAAGAGGGTTGTAGGAACGCTAAAAGCAGTAACAAGAAATAGGGTGGTCAGTATGGAAGTGAAGAAGTCCTTGCATGACAGTGTGGTAATCCCGACACTGACTTACGGAAGCGAAGCATGGACGTTGGTTGAGAGACTCAGACCAAGAGTGAGAGCAGTGGAAATGAATTACTTAAGGAGTGCGTGCGGAATTACATGGAGGGATAGACAGACTAATGAGGAAGTAAGAAGGAGGTGTGGTGTGGAGGTAGATGTGCTGGAAAGTGTGAAAAGGAACAACTTGAGATGGTTCGGCCATATGGAACGTATGGAAAGCGAGAGAATGACTAAGAGGGTGTACGAGAGCGAGGTGGAGGGACAGAGGGGGAGAGGTAGACCGAATATGAGGTGGAAGGATGGAGTGAGGAACTACATGAATGAAGGCGGTGCTGGTTGGGGGGAGGGGCGTCGACTGACTGGGGACAGAGGTGCATGGGGGCGGTTCGTTCGTGGCCACCCCTTCGGGGATCACGGCGTCAGGCAATAGATAGATAGATAGATAGATGAGGGTCTCACCTGTACAATTTCAAAGTTTGCAGATGACACAAAAATCGCAAATACCGTACTGACAAGTGAACAAGTTGAAGATATGCAAAACAATCTAAACAAGCTTTCACAATGGGCCAAAATCTGGCAAATGTGCTTCAATGAAGAGAAGTGTAAAGTACTGTACTTCATATCGGATACCGGATACCGCAATAAAAAAGCAGACTACTCGATGAATGGCACCCAGCCTTAGAGTGTAGACAGAGAAACCTATTTAGGAGTAACAATATCCAGTAACTTTAAAAAAAGTCAACATTGTGCTGAAGTTGTTAAGAAGGCAAACAACATTATAGGTTTCATAGGTAGATCATTTGAACATAAATCAAAAGACATTATCCTCATCCTTTACAATTCATTAGTCCGCCCATTTGGGAATACTGCGTTCAGTTCTGGTGCCCTTACTATCAAAAAGATATAGACAAATTGGAACGAGTTCAACGTAGAGTTACCAAGATGATACCCTGTCTTCGGAACAAACCATACAAGGAACGTCTTAAAGAACTAAATTTGTATCCATTAACCAAGCTCAGATTGAGAGGTGACCTTATTCAAGTTTTCAAGATCAGTAAAGGCATCGACAACATGAACTGTAATAAATATTTTACGATTGACTGATCAAACTACACACAGGGAAATGGCTGCAAAATCATTGGTAAATAATTCAACTCTAACGAATCCAAGAATTTCTTCTTCAATCAAGTCGTCAACTTGTGGAATGGGCTTCCCCGAGATGTCATAGACTGCAACACCGTTGATTCCTTCAAAGTTCGCCTTGGCAAGCACCTTGCCCTGAACCCAAGGTTGACTGCATTTGTAATTGAATGAATATTTTCTTTAGTAGTGTTTGTTCAATAACCTAATAGATCTTAATATAATTTCCCCTGCCATGAACTAAGCCCCAGGGCAGCACTTCCTTCTCACATCTTTCCCACATTCTCTCCGAAATACTGTTGCAACACTTGGAACAGCGGTGTTTCGAGAGGTCGCATGACCTGTTGTTGCTTGTTTTCCTTTGTACTCCTTTGTTCTCGTATATATATATATACTGTATATATTTACTGAATATGTTATGATGGCATTGTTAAGTTGTGGTTAATATTTCTTTATGAAGTAGGTTTCATTAATTTTTCGTAATGCAAAGTCAACTATTTTAACTTTATTGAAAAGCATCTAATTAAGTGAGCCATTTTACCCCATTCAGATATATGAGTACTTTCATGAAGGTTTTTGTTATGAGCTATATGGTATCCGTGGAGGTTTATTCGAAGTCTCATATTTGAAGTTACGTCAATATAAATTTCTGTATAGCATTAGCCATTGCAGTGAATCACATAAATGCAATTTAGTGTAAAGCAATTCATATTCTGGTTAATTTTTAAGTTATAATTTATATTTTTAAATTTAAATTCATGGCCTTCAATTATTTCAATACATATTTTACATCTTAAATTACCACATTTCGTTATTATGAAAAATGGCCTGGCTAGCTATCGCTAGCCCAGAAAATATTGACACATGAGTGGGGTGAAGCTTATTGTTATTGCCAAAGAAATTGGGTGAAACGTCTTAAAATGTCCATACTAATGTAGCTAACAAGGGTGACGCAAAAAGATCTCCCTCAAACCAAATAGGGTTAATGATGTGAACAGGGGTAGGTAACGTGTCCATCATAATAATCCTGATAAAAATATATTGGTAGTAATATACCCCTCTAGTGTAACGCTAGAAAGGTACGTCAATGGCTGTAGATTTGTAACAAGATCGTGTCAAGAAAATGGAAGTCTGTTGTACACCTTTGAATAGAGCTTATATAGACTACTCAAGCTTCATTATGTTTTAGTGAGGTGATTATTTTTATTATTATTTTTATTTTTTATTTTATTTTATTATTATTGTTATTATTATTATTATTTTTATTTTTTATTATTTTTTTTTTTTTAAGGGGGATGGGCCGGTTTTCTGGACCACTTTCTCCCTCATGTTTAGCCCTATTAGTTTTCAGATGTTAAGATGTTTGCCCCTTTAGTTAGTCGATTTTAAGACCTTTCGCCCCATTTCTTCGTCAATATTTAGACCTTTCGTGCTATTTAGGTGTCATTTTTTTTTCCTGGCGAACGATAGTGAGCCTGTAATGTTGGAAGAACCAGCCTTCGACCGGGACATTTTTCTACCGAAAAATGTATAAATTAATCTAGAAGGGGATCTAATGGATGTTTGTTTTAAATTTGATGGAGGTCTAGGGAGGAAACTAGAAAAATAATGAATACATGCAAGTATCGCCCAAAAAGTGAACCATCCTCCCTTAATAGAAGAAAAAGGTTGAATTTGTATAAGTGTGACCGAATTATTGAGCGTGAATGTACGGTATATGTAAAATGTAGTGTGAACCCCCATAATATATAACAGGCAACAGGAAAAAACAAATTAACTCCTATCAGGATGCGATGACGTTCTTATCTCTGTAATTATGGCCATTGTTAGATCATTCTATCATTAATTCCCGTCCACTCACCAACTATCTGCAAACTCTCTCTCTCTCTCTTCGCCGCAATATATCATCTCTCTCGCTACTACAATAATCAGTGCTCCTCAGAGCTCTCCCAGTGTATAGGCTACCACCTCCTCTACGTAGGGTACGTGGTACCCGTCTTGCAACACAATCCCAACCCTACTCTGTGCAACTATCCAACCCAAGAGTGAAATGTTACTCTGTCTTTCTTCTATTCAACAGCTGAGCTCGAACTCTCTTCCATAATCAGTCCTCCTATGACTTAAATTGCTTCAAACTCCGGTGTCCAGGCATTTTGGCTCGAACGTCCCTTGATGTTGGCCCTGTCACTCTTTCAATTATGGGAGAGGCACTCACTACAGGCAGTTCTGCCTTTTGTCTCCCTCACTCTCACAGAAAAAAGTATTGAAAGTAATTGTGGCCGATATGATATTATTTGATATACCCTGTAGTCAATTAGACTTTCGAATGGATAGCTTGGTGGACTAGGACTAAGACCATGTGGAACTCATATCGAGTCTTCACTATACGGCAGGGTTTTTTCTGAGGAGATCTGATCGTTCCCATAATTCTACATATATCCTGGCTACACGGACACGTCAAGAATTTACCCCCAATATCGTGACCAACTCATAGTAAAGAAAATGCCCGACCATATTCGAAGATGCTGAGAACAACAGTATAGCTGGTCTCTCCAAATAACTTGACGTGTATAAATAAAGTGTTGTCATCTAGTGCAGCAGAAAGGAAGAAACCAACACCTTGAAGCTCCACCATCACCATCTAGTGCGACACATACGAAGCACCCAACATCTCGAAGCTTCACCCGATAATCTCGGGGGGGGGGGGGGGGGGGGGGGGGGGGGGGGGGGGGGGCTCGCAAGACCCCAGGGGTAAGTGCATGGACCTGTCCTCTTCTTGATTTATATAAATGACATTGATGACGGTCTCTCATGTAGTTTTTCAAAATTTGCAGAGGACACAAACATAGCAAGCACGGTAGTGTCTCCAACTCAAATACTATACATCCATAATGATTTAGATAATGTGTCTGGGTTAAGACCTGGCAAATGAACTTCAATATTGATAAATGTAAAGTACTCCACGTAGATTATAAGAACAATAAGGCAATTATTCACTGGGCGGTATTCAACTCAAAGTTTCGATAAAGAAACCGATTTAGGAGTTACAAAAAAAAAAAAAAAAAAAAAAACGTGCCAACAATGTTTTCAACTAGTTATGAAAACGAATATATTTTTTGGATTAATTGGTAGGTTTTTCGAATACAAATCCGAAGATGTTATATAAATAATTGGTTCGACCTCATCTAGCATACTGCGTTCAATTTTGTCCTTCTTAGTTTTCTATATCCTTTTGGTGTAGAAAAACATGAAAGAGTACAGCAAAGAATAACAACTATGATTCCCCGACTAAGGAGTAGGCCATAAATATGAAGAACCTCTGGAACAATTATACCTTTTCAGCTTGACTAAGCGTAGACTACGAGGGGATAAATTAAAGTATTTAAGATAATTAAAGGTATTGACAATTTGGATGAAAACAAATACTTCACATTTGATCAATCAAATTACTCACAAAATAATGCCTGTAATATATACCGTATATATATTATTATTATTATTATTTCTGTTTTTTTTTTTGTCAACCGAGTAGTTCAATTTTGGAAGGACCTGCCTAGCAATATTATAGACTGCAGCACTGGTTTAAACCTTCAAAAATCGCTTAGACAAATAACTTGCCCTTGAACTTCCTACTGACTGTGTTTTCAGACAAATAACAGGATATGCCCACATTATCTCACTTGTTGGAACAGATATAGTGAAGGCGGTGTCACACGAGCGATTTTTGCGACATTTTCTTAGGAGCAATTGTGGCCTGGCAGCATTAAAATTTTAGTTTCGTAAAAATTAAACTACCTAACATAATCAACCTTCGATCTAGTTTCCGAGTCCAATGCAACTGAGTCTCAAAATGGTACGAAAATAAACTTGCTCATCGAAAATTGCCGGAAAATGTGCTCGTGTGACACCACCTTAAGTTAGTTCTATTTTCTTATGTTTCTGTCGAGTACAATGTCAGTTTGTCCATTTTGCATGAAAAAGATAAATCCTGTCCTTTCTAAGCCGTCATTTATCTCCCACATAATATTTAAGGTAGCTTCGATACAAACAGCCTTGTAAGGCTCATTATATCTGTTGTTGTTTGCTTTTCTTTGTATCCTTTTGTACTAAAGCCCCCGAGATCGAGACATAGAAAACAAATACTAGTAGTAAATTGTAGTTAAACGGTAAAATATGATTAGATTGATGATAGTTAGGAATGCTTGTGACTGATAGAATTACGACCATATGTTGGCAATGCTACTACCTGACCTATGATCATTATACACAAGGTAATATTTATAAGAGTATAACAAACCGTAGTAACTTACTGGCAGCCCAGGACGCTCCCGCCACCAGGAACAGCAGGCACAGGGTTCGCATCTTGTACTGGGGGGAAAGAGAACAAAGAACGGGAATAATAAAGTTGTAAGAACTTTGTCAGTTTTTAACATCACACTTTCTTAAGGGGGCCCACCTCGTTTTTTTTTTTTTTTTCTCTGTGGGTTGTATCCTTTCGGCCCCTTTCAGCCGACTGTTTTAAGACGTTTATCTCCATCCAGGTATCTATTTTTCCTGGCGAGCCAGCATATTTTTTAACATGTTTTTGACAGCAGGATAAATTTGTACATTTTTCGATAGAAAAATGTTTCCGGCGAAGCCGGATTTCTCCAAGCAGTGTTGGCTCGCTTTCGCTCGCCAGGAAGAAATCGACACCTGGATGGGGATAAACGTCTTAAAACGTCTGAATGGGGCCGAATGGATACAAGCCACAGAAGACAGAAAAGGAGAGAAAAAAAACAGATCACCCCCCTTAACCCTTTCAAGAGCCGATTACGCGTTTCTTTTCCGTTTTCTGGCTATTATTAGACGATATTATTCTGATTAGGTAGGGTATTTGGAAGTCAATGGTTTAATTGAAATCGTCTGTACCCTTTTAATTCCCACAGATCCTTCCTAAGCTGTACAAAATAGTCTAATGATAGCCAGAATATACTGCCAAAATGCGTCATAATCTTCAAAGGGTTAATGTATTGGGTCATTGATAAATAAACACCAATTTACAGAAGGAAACATGCTTACATTACTGAAATGTTTGTGGACATGCAGTAATGCAAGGTAATGGTCACTCTTCTGTAAATCTAAAATGGCTTACTTAAGAATGGGAAAGGGGTGGGACCTTTTTTTTTTTTTTTTTTTTATAATTTAAACCAAAAAATACCGTCTCGCTTTCGGGTTATTATTTATTTTTATATTATTTTGATATTATAATAATTTGTATTAGTTTTTATTATTATTTGTATTATTATTATTATTATTATTATTATTATTATTATTATTTTTAATATTGTTTGTATTAATATATATTTTGTTTGCATAAATGAATGGATGACAGAACCAATTATTAGCATCTCCTTCAACATGCAGCCAGTGAGGATTAGTAAACATGTTATTGTTTACTTTTTGTTGTCTATCTATCTATCTATATGCTCAGGCCCAATCCCCATTTTGGGGGTAGCCGACTCAAGACAGAGCAAGAACAGGGAAAACACAAAAACAACATAAAACAAAAAATAAACACAGATAAAAAACACAAACTCTCACACATCCAGGTCACCCAGGAGAAGACCCAGAGACCAGGGTTACCAAGGTCGCTCCAGCACTCCCCCGGCCCCTGACCACCCGGAGAGGTTCCGATCTCGGCAGGCAGACATGCAGCGGAGCCAAAGCCACAAGCCCTCCCACCACACTTCCAGGCACACCCTTCATATTAATCGTCTCCCCGGGCCAGGCGCCTGATGGACTATTATCTAGTCCAACTTGCGCCCGACCCTTACTCCAAATGACCACGTGTTCACTCAACTATTCACAAGCATTCTCCATTCACTCCTGTCCACCACCACTTCCCCTGCCTGATCTATAGTCATTTCTCTATCATCCAAAGCCTTTCTTACACAGTCTCTCCATCTCAATGGGGGTCTTTTTGTTGTAATGATAACAAACTCCTTGCACGAAATGGCGATCTACATTCACGAGGAAATTGAAATAATTGTATTTCAGCTATTATAGATTGACAGTTATTCTGAGCTGGTGCGGTGTATAAATGAAAACGCAAAATATCTCCATTAGGGAGGTCACCGGCTTGTTTATATCTTTCTCTCCTTTTCTCTCTTTCCCTGGCTTGTATCCATTTGGCCCCATTCAGCCAACTGTTTTAAGACGTTTATGCCCATTCCAGCATTGTATGGAGAAATCCGGCTTCGCCGGAGAAATTTTTCTATCGAAAAAGTACAAATTTAGCTTAAACAAATATATATATATGCTGGCTCGCTACCGCTCGCCAGGAAAATATTGACACCTGGATGGGGTAAACGTCTTAAAACAGTAGGCTGAATAGGGCCGAATGGATACAAGCCAAAGAGAGAGGGAGAGAAAGAGAAAAAAGCGAGCTGGGCCCCTGTAAGGAGTGATTGTTCAGTCAGGGGAACAAATAATTAATGCCACGGGGAAGATACAAAGTGGTACAAATGAAGCAGTTTCGGCTGAATATTCATTATGATTATTGTTAAAACCAAGAAATTATTGTAATGTCTCTGTTATTTTCAGACGGAAAAATATTTTAAAATGATCGAGTTATTAATTAATGAATTGCTTTCCACTCCAACAAGGTGAGCAGTAATGGAATGAGGACGCCTATATATTTCATATATTACAGCTAGATGATTGTCAGTTAAAAATATTGGAACTCATTAAAGACGTCTAGTTTCTTTGAAAAGACAGAACAACAAAATAATGAAAACCCGATAGAGTTCATCGATTTGTTAAGCCAAATATACTTTGGTTAAGCCAAAAAAGTATATATCGTACATTATGTAATCTCTTATTATATATTCGTAAATAATAATACCAATAATGTAATATGTGTTAGTCCGAAATTACGTTTTATCAACCAATTTCGATAATCCAAAGAGTTAACAGGCGGTGTTCATGATTATTCTACGAAATATAATGATTGTACTTACGAATAGTACATAATTATATATTCGTAATTACTATGATCAAATTCCCGGCGCGACCGAAGCCACTCCAAGGACCCGTGCCCCCAGGGGGGGGGGGGGGGGGGGGCAGGGGATAGTTGTGGCGGTTTGGCTCCCGAAACGCTCCCCGCGGCCGGCATCCGGTTGTCCTCCACTGGTCGATTGATCTTGTCTCCGGCCGTGGAGGGTCGGCAGCCATCCGCGGTTGGCAGCTCCGGGAGGTGGTCCCACGGCGTAGACGCCGCCACACAGATCTACATCAAGAAACCAAAATCCTCAAAGTCAAAGACCATCTGGACATGAGAGGCACTCAATTCCTGGCAGCAGCCTCCACGAACCAAGACCACCCACTAAACTACATGGCAACACACCCACAGACACCAAGAAATATCAAAACAACACCCAGCACACGGTATCACACACAATTATTGTCCTCTCTCCCTCCCTGCCCACCCCGAACCAACTTCCAGAAGCACATCCATACTCATATCTCTCGCCAATCCATCCACTCACTCACAGACAACACGCAGCTGCATGCACGACCTCCCGAAATCCATCCTTCCGAATCCTCCCTCCCTCGCGAGGACAGAGTCCACCTGGCCAGGCTGAGATGCGGACACCATCCAGCTCTCCTGAGCTATCAGAAGAGACTGGATGACTCCGTTGTCGACGCCTGCCCGGGATGTAACACAGCACCCATACCATTAAACACATCATAGAAGACTGCATTTCACACAACCACTTACGCCAACAACACAACCTACACTCAATGAGAGCTCTGTGGAAAGCCCGATCGTGGCCGTGGCCTTCCTCAGGGACTCGGGGCTGTTCGGCCAGCAGCTTAGGGAACAACAACAACAACAACTATGATCAAATGGGTAGAATCAACATAGGAAATGTCTATTAACTCTCTGGATTGTCAAAACGTCATTTCGGACTGAAGAATGTGTACATATGTTTTACTGATAACTCTTACCTGTACTATGGTTTGTGACAACGACGGTAGTGGCTCCCCACTGCCTTATATAGTCCGTTCGTCGGTCCTGCGCGGTGGGGATGCGTATCAGAAGCCACCAATAGAGATAACGGCTACACTGATTTACCAATGTATCTACACATTATTACAAATATAAAACACAGGATTAAGCTATCAATAGGACAGTTAAGGGGAGATGGTTCGTTTTTTCTAGATCCCCTTCTCCCCCATTAGTTTTCAGATTTTAAGATGTTTGCCCCATTAATTTGTCGATTTTAAGACCTTTTGCCCCATTTTTTTTTTCAATATTAAGACATTTCGTGCTATTTAGGTGTCGATGTTTTTCCTGACGAACGATAGTGAGCCTGTAATTTGGGAAGAACCGGTCTTCGGCCGGGACATTTTTCTGCCGAAAAATGTACAAATTTATCTGGAAGGGGGATCTAATGGATGATTTTTTAAAGTTTGATGGAG
>JBAKBP010039459.1:12500-14926 GCA_037953745.1 Lithodes maja | reverse complement strand
GTATGTAACCATACTGCAAATCAAGATATCTTTATATCCTTCTAGTTCTACTCGTAATACATGAATAATGGCTACCAAGCTCAATTATCATTACCTTGAATTTATACTGTTTCATAAAATAATATATATATATATATATGTTTCTAGTCTCTCAGTGGGGATCGAACCATCGACCATCAGAACGATAGCCGACGCTTAATCAATTACACCACGGCAGTCTAGACTGCCGTGGTGTAATTGATTAAGCGTCGGCTATCGTTCTGATGGTCGATGGTTCGATCCCCACTGAGAGACTAGAAACATTTAGTGGCTCACGTGTATTTGTGATATATTCTCAATATATATATATATATATATATATATATATATATATATATATATATATATATATATATACGCTGAATATCCACAGGGAAGAAAGGAAAATAAACACGGAGTCCCAAGCACTTTCGTGTATTACAACTTTAGAGGACAGAGGACAGACAGAGAATGATCATATACAATGTGATATTATTGAAGTGCGAAATACTTAAACGAAAACAAATGAAAACTCATACTATGTAATATAACAAATATATAGGAAAGACATACATATATATTATGTCCAGAGGACTATCCCTTATTCTTCAACAATACAAAAATCAACCCTTCATCTTCCCTCAATGTTCTCGGTGTCTCTTTTTCTTCTGCTCTCACTTGGAAAGACCATATTACCAGTCTCGCTAAGGCAGCCGCCCAGAAGCTGGGTGTGCTCAACCGCTTCAAGGGGTTCTTTACCCCTGCGCAGCCTCTTGCTATGTACAGGGGCACAGTGCGTCCTTGTATTGAGTATTGTTCACATGTGTGGGGAGGGTCCTCTCACACCGCACTCCTAGATAAAGTAGAAAGGAAAGCCTTTCGTATCATTAACTCCCGTCCACTCACCAACTCTCTGCAATCTCTCTCTCTTCGCCGCAATGTTGCATCTCTCTCGCTATTCTATTGCTACTATAATAATCAGTGTTCCTCGGAGCTTTTCCAGTGTATACCACCTCCTCTACGTAGGGTACGTAGTACCCGCCTTGCAACACAATCCCACCCCTACTCTGTGCAACTCTCCAACCCAAAAGTGAAACTTTATTCTCAGACTTTCTTCTATTCAACTGCTGAGCTCTGGAACTCTCTACCAGAATCAGTCTTGCCCTCTTCCTATGACTTAAATTGCTTCAAACTCTGTGTCCAGGCATTTTAGCTCGAACGTCCCTTGATTTCGGCCCTGTCACTCTTTGAAATCTGGGGGAGGCACTCGCTGCAGGCAGTTATGCCTTTTGTCTCCCTCATTCACATAGAAAAAAATAAAAAATAAAATAAATATATATATATATATATACCGGTATATATATATATATATATATATATATATATATATATATATATACAGGGTGACCCCAAAAAAAATCCCACATTTCAAAAGTAAATTTAAATGGTTAAAGATAATCAACATATTATTTGCACACATGAAACTTCATTCAATACAATTTTTATTCATCATGTTTTAAAGATGACATCCTCCAAAAGGTGGCCGTCATTGTCTATACACGCTTGGAGGCGATTTCTGAAGGCTGCCATGGCTCCACGGGTCATGTCGGGTGGAACAGCTGTTATCTCCTGCTGAATAGCAACCTTAAGGGCTTCAAGAGTTTGGGGGTCGAGGAGTATACACTCGTGATTAAAGGTAGTCCCAGAGAAAAAAAAATCACAAGGGGCGAGGTCAGGGGAATGGCTGAAACCACGCATCGATCATTGCAAGTGCTGAGGGAAATGTTTCCAGATCGGGTGATCTTGTTGCGTGGCGATGTTGGGTGGCCGGCCCGTTCCCCTGACCTCGTCCCTTGTGATTTTTTTTCTTCTGTGGGGCTACCTTTAATCAGTGTATACTCCTCGACCCCAAACTCTTGAAGCCCTTAAGGTTGCTATTCAGCAGGAGATAACGACATGATCCGTCTAGCCATGACAGCCTTCAGAAATCGCCTCCAAGCGTGTAGAGACAATGACGGCCACCTTTTGGAGGGTGTCATCTTTAAAACATGATGAATAAAAATGGTATTGAATGAAGTTTCATGTGTGCAAATAATATTTTGACTATTTTTAACTATTTTTGTTTCATTTACTTTTGAAATGTGGGAGTTTTTTTGGGTCACCCTGTATATACTGCATATTTGTTTCATTCCTCTGCAATGGAACCGGAAGTGGAAAAGGCTAACAACGCACTATTTTTCCGAACCAACAGGATATACAGAAATGTCCAGATATACAGTAAATGGAAAATCTGTGGGGGTTATTTATTTTAAGGGGCCCACCTCGTTGTTGTTTTTTCTCTCTCTCTCTCTCCCTATTTCTCTGGGTTGTATCCATTCGGCCCCTTTCAGCCTACTGTTTTAAGACGT
>JBAKBP010039459.1:0-10000 GCA_037953745.1 Lithodes maja | reverse complement strand
AAAACAAATTTAGTTCTTTTAAGCGCTCTTCGTACGGTTTATTACGCAATCTAGGTATCATTTTAGTGACTCTGCGTTGCACCCTTTCAAGTTTATTTATGTCCTTTCGGTAGTACGGTGACCAGAATTGCACGCAGTATTCGAGATGGGGACGCACCAATGAGTTGAATAGAGTAAGTATGATTTTTTCTGATTTGAATTTGAATGTTCTGCCGATGAAACCCACCAATTTATTAGCAGTTTTTATTACCTCTGTACACTGTTTACTCGGCTTCAGGTCACTTGATATTATAACTCCCAGATCCTTTTCATTATTTGTATTTGATAGTTGAATGTTGTTCATTGAGTAATCTTTTTTAGCGTTGTTACTACCGATGTGTAATACTTTGCATTTTTCTATGTTGAATTTCATTTGCCATTTTTCTGCCCAGTTTTCTAAAGTGTCTAGGTCACCTTGTAGTTTTTGCCAATGTACTGTTGAGGTTACTTTATTAGTAATTTTTGTATCGTCAGCAAATTTCGAAATTTTGCATTCTATTCCTTCGTCTAAGTCGTTTATGTAAATTATAAAAAGAATAGGACCTAATACCGAACCCTGGGGAACGCCACTATTTACTTTGCACCAATCTGATTCTTCACCATTTATTACAACTCGTTGTTTACGGTCTGAGAGCCAATTTTCGAGCCATTTCAGAGATTTTCCTGTTATGCCATGAGCTTTTATTTTGTCAATTAGTCTCTTGTGGGGTACGGTATCGAAAGCTTTCTGAAAATCGAGATATATTATATCAACTGCTCTATCCTTATCATATGATTTGTAAACATCATTGAAGAAGTCGAGTAAGTTTGTTAAGCATGAACGTTTATTTCTAAAACCGTGCTGAGAATCTTTTATTAAATTATTTTCTTCCAAATGTTTTACTATTTTGTCCCTTATAATGGTTTCCATTAATTTGCCCGTTACCGATGTTAAGCTAATTGGTCGATAATTGCCGGGAGAGGACTTATTTCCTTTTTTGTATATGGGCGTCACGTTAGCTAGTTTACATTCGTTTGGAACTATCCCAACATTCAATGATTTGTTGAACAGATTTGCGAGTGGGTTTAATAATTCGTGTTTTGCTTCTTTTAGGATCCTTGGGGATATTTTATCAGGGCCTGGGGTTTTATTAACTTTCAAATTGTTGATTGCGAACAGGATATCGTCTTCATAAATCGTAAAGTTTTCGAGCTCAGTGCCATTTGATTGATTCGTAGGGGTAGGTCGGTTACCGGTAGTATCTTCCGACGTGAAAACTGATGCAAAATAGTTATTAAGGATATTCGCCATTTGTACTTTGTTATCTGTATGATCTCCATTTTCCGCAACAAGTGGGCCTATTGTTGAAGTTACCGTTTTTCTGTTTCTTATATAGCTGTAAAATTCTTTCGGATTGGACTTGCTGGAGCTGGCAATATGAAGTTCCAGATTCTTCTTACTTCCTTTGATGAGATTTTTGGTTGTTCGACGCAGTCTATCGTGTTCTAATTTATCGCTATTATTCTGAGTTGCCTTATATTTTTGGTATGCCTGCTTTTTTACTAAGAGGATGTTTTTTATTTCATTATTCCACCATTTTGGCTTATATTTGCCTGCTGGGCGCCGGTTTCGTAGAGGGATGCTTGTATTTATTGCTTTGTTTAGGTTATTAGATAATATGTTCCATAATCGATTTACATCGTGAGTTTCAGTCATTTCACTCCAGTCAGTATTGGCAAGATGCCTTCTAAGTTTGTTAAAGTCGGCCCTTCGATAATCTGGTACTTTTTCCGTGCTCACGTTTTCTTTGTCATTATTTACTTTAATGTTAAAGGACACTATCCTATGGTCACTAGAGCTAAATTCCGGTCCGATTTTGATTTTAACGCTATTTACCAGTCTTTCATTTGTCGTTAGAATAATATCCAGAATGTTATTTCCCCTCGTTGGGTGTTCTACGTGTTGATAAAGGGCACTTTCCTGAAGATTAGCATATAGATCATGTCCCGCGTGAGCATTTAGTGGTTCGCCCCATGTTGTGACTGGCAGATTGAAATCGCCAAATATTACTGCTTCTTCCTGACAACTTATTTCCGCTATTAGATCATATAGTTTCTCGTCAGTATCGGGTGATTGTGCAGGAGGTCGATAAATTAGGCCAATTATTATCTTGCTTGCTTGATTATTTATTTGAACGTAACTAGTATCAATATTATTTATGGCAGGTTTGGTTACCTCGATTGGGTGAAGATTACTTTTAACATATAGCAGAACCCCACCTCCCATTCTATGGGATCTTTCGCAGCTGAAGGGAGTATAACCTGGTAATGCGTATTCCGCCAAAAAATCACGCTTTCACGGAGGAGGAGGAGGAGGAGAAGAAGAAGAAAAAGGAGGAGGAGGAGGAGAATAAGAAGAAGAAGGAGAAGCAGAAGAAGAAGAAGAAGGAGGAGAAGAAGAAGAAGAAGAAGAAGGAGAAGGAGAAGGAGAAGAAGAAGAAGAAGAAGGAGCAGGAGGAGGAGAATAATAATAATAAGAAGAAGAATTACCGACCGTTCACTCAGCATCTAGTTCCGTCAAGAAGTAGGGTTGCTCATTCTGAACCTAGCAAGCTATATCTATCATCCTTAATGGTGGGGTCACACATTCCCGTATATGCTCCCGTATGCTCCCGTACGAAGGTTTATTGGTAGTTGGCAACCGATTACGCAAAACGTAAGGGCATAGTACGCAAAACGTAAATGAAATTGTGTATAGTCGTGGGGGTTGGTACGCATGACGGTAGTAGCCACGCTGGTCGGGGAGGTGGTTGGTGCGGCCAAGGCCGCCCGGTATGTTTTGGATTTCAAATCACATGCGGCTCCCGCGCTCCCGTATGTCAAAAGTCGGGAAATCTTACGTCTGACCGGGCGAGCTGCTACTTCTGACGGGAACAGCCCCGTCAGACGTAGCTGCTCGCCCGGTCAGACGTAAGCTGCTCCCGTCAATCGTAAAATATTCCCGTCAAACGGGAAAGTTTACGTTAGTCGGGGCGCATCTGGCAGCCCCGCCGCACTGCGGGTGGCTGGAAAACGCGGCAACGTTGTACGGGGAGGTATATAAGGACCAGCGGGGGACACTCCAGTCACACCTCTCACCACACCGGAGCAGCAACCAACAAGCCAACCCTGCCACCCTGCCACCCTCTGCACCCTGCCCTGCCCTGCCCTGCCCTGCCCTGCCCTGTACCTCCAGCCACCCTCTGCATGCTGCCCTGCCCTGCCCTGCCTTGTACCATGCATAAGAAAGGCATGAAGAAGGCCAGGAAGGCTTCCCCTGCCACCTCGACACAATGCGGCAGATTCCATCGTTCCTCATAGCCGCTGGCAACCTCCTTCCATTCAGCAGGCGATTGTGGCGTCTTGATCTCCTGATCTCCGTAGACAGAAATGATGGCCTGGCAGGTGTCTGGAACAATTTGGCTGATGGTGTTGTGGGCAACACGAAAGTTGTATTGCAGGCTCTTATAGGAATCACCAGTAGCGAGGAAACATAGGGTGATGGCCACCCGCAGACCAGGAGGAATGGGTTCCCGCCAGAACGTAGGTTTCCTCTTAATGAGGGGGGTGACACGTTCCACTATCTCATCAAATAGTTGTTTGTCTACCCGAGTGAAGTTTTTGTACAGTTGTGGACATTCTGTGGCCAACTCTTGCATCAGTTTCTCATAATGGCCATGTTCAGGCCTTCGTTGTAGATATGGCCACACCCACACTGTCCTCTTGCTCCTTTCATTCTTCTTCTCTTGTTCATCTTGATGGATGTAGTTTGCTATTGCAAGCAGTTCTAACATTTCTATGTAGGAAATGATCCATTTCATGAGCCGAGTGTTATGCCTGTTCTCCGGTTTGATTAGGGAGTTCACCATCTTGAACTCCTCCAGGATGTATTCCGCGATGTTCTTCATGGTGCCGAGTCAGGAGTGGGAATGGGAAAGTTGTGGCCAGCCCTGCCCTTTTGTAGTTCCCAGATTCCAACCCAGGCCTACGTGGTTGACAAAGACTGTCTTTGTCTGTGTTTGGACTGACGGGGTGTGCCTACACTTGTCCGGAAACGGTCCACGTAAGTCCTAAACACTCCCAAGACGTATGGCCTCAGCTACGCTGGTCTTGTGGGGGCGTGGCCATGGGCGTGGCCTGTGTTCCCGCAAATTGGGCAGCCCAGGCGGACTAACGGGGACATGCTTACGCAAGTCGCAAGCACGTACGTAGTTCCATACGACTACATTACGTCTGACGTAACACTGGCCCCGTCACGGTACGTCTGTCGGGAAGTGCAATAGTCGTGCTCTATACGAGCGTACACGGCCGGACTACGCCCGTCAGAACACAAAATTGGCGATTACGCCTGACGGGAGCTGTCGGGAGCGATATACGGGAATGTGTGATCCCAGCATTAGCCGGTATCACACGAGCGCCTTTTCCCTCATTTATCCTCAACACTGGTCTGGCAGCTTATGAGGTCAATATTAAATATATTTCTTTTGCCTAAGTTCATATATCATCAGTCTAGATTTCGATGCCAAAGCAAAATATTCCAGAAATGTTGCCAGAAAAATGTTGATCATAGAATGTTGACTATAAAAGCTCTCGTGTGATACCGCCTTTATATTGACGAACATGGAGCTTTACCCTGTTTCAAATAAGTAGGCCAAACCTCTTTAACTTTAACCTCTACAACTCAAAAAACGACTGAAGTAATCGAGCTAATATTTCTAAGATATATATATGGGAAGCAAGGGAATATTTGTGAGCATTTACTGCCCATTTGCCCTAGCCCATATTGAGTTACAGAGGTAAAGGTTCACGATTTCTGGTCTACCTGTTTGGAACAGGGTATAGTAGCGGAATATTGGAGAATTAAAATAGTCTAAAACAGCTGGCGACAACTATCGCTCGCCAGGAAATGCTCGAGATCTGAATGGGGCGACACGTTTTACAATCGCCAAACTGATGGAAACAAAAAAAAAGTCTTAACCCACAGTACCGCTGATGACAATTCCATTACATTCTGGGTACATTCTGATGATTTTATTCAGCTTAGGAAAGACGTCTCCACATGAAAAGGCTGCAGGCTCTCTCATTTAATCCTTTGAGCTACCATAAATCCTCCCAAAACTTCATATAATCGTCTAAATGTAGTGGAAATCAAATAATATAGACGTCACTGGTACTGAATGGGTTAAGGGGAGACAGACCGGTTTTCTGGACTCCTTTCTCCCAAATGTTTAGCCCCACTAGTTTTGAGATTATAAGACGTTGGTTCCATTAGTTTGGGGAATTTATGACTGTTCACTCCATTTCTTTGTCAATATTAAGACCCTTCGTGCCAGTTAGGTGTCGATTTTTTCCTGACGAGCAATAGCGAGCCTGTAATTTTAGGAGGAATCGACCTTTGGCCGGGACATTTTTCTACCGAAAAATGTACAAATCTACCTTGAAGGGGGTCTAGGGGGTGTTTATTGTAATCTTGATGGAGGTCTAGGGAGGGAACTAAACAAATATATGAATAAATTAATTAATAGACCAAACAACCACTGTCCCCTTAACATCGGCCAACTAATGCAGCAAAACAGTGGCGGATTGGAATGGTTGCGACACTGGGAAGAGGTAAAAGCAATATCGAGAATGTTTCCCTCCCAGTACCCAGTTACTTTATAATTAAGGGAGCCCACCTCGATTGTTTTCTCTTTCTCTCCCTCTCTCTTTGGCTTTTATCCATTCGGCCCCATTCAGCCTACTGTTTTAAGATGCTTACCCCCATCCAGGTGTCAATATTTTCCTGGCGAGCGGTAGCGAGCCAGCATATATATATATATTTGTTTTGACAGCAAGCTAAATTTTAAATTTTTCGATAGAAAAATGTCTCCGGCGAAGCTGGATTTCTCCATACAATGCTGGCTCGCTATCGCTTGCCAGGAAGAAATCGACACCTGGATGGGGATAAACGTCTGAAAACAGTTGGCTGAATGGGGCCGAATGGATACAAGCCAGGGAAAGAGAGAAAAGGAGAGAAAGATAAAAGAGACGGTAACCCCCCTTAAGGAACACCCCGTTCTTAACATTAATCATCCATTTCAAACCCCAATGCACCTGAATAAATCAATGAAAGCACATGGTCCTCCCGGGATTCGAACTCGGGACACCACACCCAGAACATAAGCATCTACCAAGACAGTTAAGGGGACGTTATATTAATAATGTATGTATTTGTATTATTCGTAGTATATACAGTATACTTGTTTTAGTTTTCTCCCTAGGCCCCTATCAAGCTTTTAAACAAAATCCCAAAGACCCCCCTTCGAGATAAATTTGTACATTTTTCGGTAGGAAAATGTCCCGGCCGAAGACCGTTTCCTCCTAAATTACAGGCTCGCTATCGCTCGCCAGGAAAAAATCAACACCTATATATATATATATTCCTTTTTTCTATGTGAGTGGCACGAAATGTCTTAATGGTGACAAAGAAATGGGCGAAAGTCTCAAAATGTAGAGACTATTGGGGCTAAACATAAAGGAGAAGGGGTTCAGAAAAGAAAAGAAAAATCCCCGGGGGGATGGGCCGGTTTTCTGGACCACTTTCTCCCTCATGTTTAGTCCCATTAGTTTTCAGATGTAAAGATGTTTGACACATTAGTTAGTCGATTTTAAGACCTTTCGCCCCATTTCTTCGTCAATATTTAGACCTATCGTGCTATTTAGGTGTCGAATATTTCCCTGGCGAACGATAGTGAACCTGTAATGTTGGAAAAACCGGCCTTCGGCCGGAACATTTTTCTACCAAAAAATTTACAAATTAATCTAAAAGGGGAATCTAATGGATGTTTTTTTTAAATTTGATGGAGGTCTAGGGAGGAAACTAGAAAAATTATGAATACGCGCAAAAATCGCCCAAAAAGTGAGCCATCCCGCCTTAAAGGATAAGCACAAGCTCACAACCACATCCAATCTGGAATACTGGATATCAATCAAAGCATGTTATAATAACCAACTGTACTATGTTAGCACAATGATTACATGGTATAACGTATAATACTGGATATCAATCAAAGCATGTTATAATAACCAACTGTACTATGTTAGCACAATGATTACATGGTATAACGTATAATACTGGATATCAATCAAAGCATGTTATAATAACCAACTGTACTATGTTAGCACAATGATTACATGGTATAACGTATAATACTGGATATCAATCAAAGCATGTTATAATAACCAACTGTACTATGTTAGCACAATGATTACATGGTATGACGTATAATACTGGATATCAATCAAAGCATGTTATAATAACCAACTGTACTATGTTAGCACAATGATTACATGGTATAACGTATAATACTGGATATCAATCAAAGCATGTTATAATAACCAACTGTACTATGTTAGCACAATGATTACATGGTATAACGTATAATACTGGATATCAATCAAAGCATGTTATAATAACCAACTGTACTATGTTAGCACAATGATTACATGGTATAACGTATAATACTGGATATCAATCAAAGCATGTTATAATAACCAACTGTACTATGTTAGCACAATGATTACATGGTATAACGTATAATACTGGATATCAATCAAAGCATGTTATAATAACCAACTGTACTATGTTAGCACAATGATTACATGGTATAACGTATAATACTGGATATCAATCAAAGCATGTTATAATAACCAACTGTACTATGTTAGCACAATGATTACATGGTATAACGTATAATACTGGATATCAATCAAAGCATGTTATAATAACCAACTGTACTATGTTAGCACAATGATTACATGGTATAACGTATAATACTGGATATCAATCAAAGCATGTTATAATAACCAACTGTACTATGTTAGCACAATGATTACATGGTATAACGTATAATACTGGATATCAATCAAAGCATGTTATAATAACCAACTGTACTATGTTAGCACAATGATTACATGGTATAACGTATAATACTGGTATCAATCAAAGCATGTTATAATAACCAACTGTACTATGTTAGCACAATGATTACATGGTATAACGTATAATACTGGATATCAATCAAAGCATGTTATAATAACCAACTGTACTATGTTAGCTGTACTATGGTGGAGAGACTCAGACCAAGAGTGAGAGCAGTGGAAATGAATTACTTAAGGAGTGCGTGCGGAGTTACATGGAGGGATAGACAGACTAATGAGGAAGTAAGAAGGAGGTGTGGTGTGGAGGTAGATGTGCTGGAAAGTGTGAAAAGGAACAACTTGAGATGGTTCGGCCATATGGAACGTATGGAAAGCGAGAGAATGACTAAGAGGGTGTACGAGAGCGAGGTGGAGGGACAGAGGGGGAGAGGTAGACCGAATATGAGGTGGAAGGATGGAGTGAGGAACTACATGAACGAAGGCGGTGCTGGTTGGGGGGAGGGGCGTCGACTGACTGGGGACAGAGGTGCATGTGGGCGGTTCGTTCGTGACCACCCCTTCGGGGATCACGGCGTCAGGCAATAGATAGATAGATAGACTATGTTAGCACAATGATTACATGGTATAACGTATAATACTGGATATCAATCAAAGCATGTTATAATAACCAACTGTACTATGTTAGCACAATGATTACATGGTATAACGTATAATACTGGATATCAATCAAAGCATGTTATAATAACCAACTGTACTATGTTAGCACAATGATTACATGGTATAACGTATAATACTGGATATCAATCAAAGCATGTTATAATAACCAACTGTACTATGTTAGCACAATGATTACATGGTATAACGTATAATACTGGATATCAATCAAAGCATGTTATAATAGCCAACTGTACTATGTTAGCACAATTATTACATGGTATAACGTATAATGCTGGATATCAATCAAAGCATGTTATAATAACCAACTGTACTATGTTAGCACAATGATTACATGGTATAACGTATAATACTGGATATCAATCAAAGCATGTTATAATAACCAACTGTACTATGTTAGCACAATGATTACATGGTATAACGTATAATACTGGATATCAATCAAAGCATGTTATAATAACCAACTGTACTATGTTAGCACAATGATTACATGGTATAACGTATAATACTGGATATCAATCAAAGCATGTTATAATAACCAACTGTACTATGTTAGCACAATGATTACATGGTATAACGTATAATACTGGATATCAATCAAAGCATGTTATAATAACCAACTGTACTATGTTAGCACAATGATTACATGGTATAACGTATAATACTGGATATCAATCAAAGCATGTTATAATAACCAACTGTACTATGTTAGCACAATGATTACATGGTATAACGTATAATACTGGATATCAATCAAAGCATGTTATAATAACCAACTGCACTATGTTAGCACAATGATTACATGGTATAACGTATAATACTGGATATCAATCAAAGCATGTTATAATAACCAACTGTACTATGTTAGCACAATGATTACATGGTATAACGCATAATACTGGATATCAATCAAAGCATGTTATAATAACCAACTGTACTATGTTAGCACAATGATTACATGGTATAACGCATAATACTGGATATCAATCAAAGTATGTTATAATAACCAACTGTACTATGTTAGCACAATGATTACATGGTATAACGCATAATACTGGATATCAATCAAAGCATGTTATAATAACCAACTGTACTATGTTAGCACAATGATTACATGGTATAACATATAATACTGGATATCAATCAAAGCATGTTATAATAACCAACTGTACTATGTTAGCACAATGATTACATGGTATAACGCATAATACTGGATATCAATCAAAGCATGTTATAATATCCAACTGTACTATGTTAGCACAATGATTACATGGTATAACGCATAATACTGGATATCAATCAAAGCATGTTATAATAACCAACTGTACTATGTTAGCACAATGATTAC
>JBAKBP010039458.1:0-14926 GCA_037953745.1 Lithodes maja | reverse complement strand
ATTGCATACAAAAACATATGGGGTTCACGAATACCTACAAGTGACTGTAACCAATTGTTCTTCTATTCAACAGTTGGCCTCTGTAACTCTCTGAATCCATCTTTGCCTCGTCCTATGACTTAAATTGCTTCAAACTTCGTGTTTCCAGACACTTTGGCTCGAACACTCCTTGACTCTGGGGGAGGCACTCATAACAGGCAGTTTTACCTTTTGTTTCCCTCCCCCCTCCCCTCTCTCTCTCTCTCTCTCTCTCACACACACACACACACACCACACACACACATTATATAATATATAATTGAATAAATATTCTTGCTCCCGAAAAATGCCGTAAAACACGCTCGTGTAAACACCAGCTTTCTAAAATACGGTACCTCAGGAAAAAAATCTGAAAACGATACCTCATCAGTTCAGTTCACCCTACAAAACTACCATATTTCCAGTGAACAGTGAACATAGCACAGAAACCAACTAGAAAAACCACCCTAGACAAACAGTAATCAGAGTCATACCAGATTTGTCATCTCTTTCCTAGATAAACTGTAAATCGACTGACAAACTTTCAGAGAACGCTTTAAAATGTACAACTATTATCTCGACTCGAAAATCATCGGCAAACGAAGTACATAATATTTAACTGATCAAATACCGGTAGCTCTTGTGCAGTGTCTTGCTTTGGTCCATATTGTAAGTTAATATAAGTTGGAGTTAAACAACAAACTGTTCCTTTGTGCATTTTCAGCCAATGGCTGCAACTATCAATAAACCGTTTATTATTTTACTAGTATTTATCTTTGTTTCTTATTGCACCAATCAAGATAGGCTATTTATTGCACCAATCAAGATAGGCTATTTATTGCACCAATCAAGATAGGCTATTTATTGCACCAATCAAGATAGGCTATTTATTGCACCAATCAAGATAGGCTATTTATTGCACCAATCAAGATAGGCTATTTATTGCACCAATCAAGATAGGCTATTTATTGCACCAATCAAGATAGGCTATTTATTAACGTTTACTTTGTTTACGTTTTTTTGTTTTTTTTTCGTTTTTTCTACTATATTCCAACTACTCCCTCTCGGGCATAGGCTAAGAGCCGGTACATTCAATCGTTCTACATTGAACGAACGGAGAAGCCCGTGAGGTCTCGTTCCAGTCTAGGGGGAGAGACATGTGTAGCACTTTTTAGCTGCAACCAGCCCCTGCCATCTTGCCTTCCCAAGATGCATGGGGCTTAGTTGTTCACTCACGGCTCGAAGCAACCCCATCTCTGAAGCTGCCTCTCTCCAGTGCTTCACTGTCTCATCCATAGCGCCATCTATGGTTTTGTTTTGCTTTGTAAACAAACGCTCTCTTATTACTATTTTATATAAAATCGTAGCCCCTAATTTTACCCATTACTTACTGTAGTAAGTATCTATTTAACTGCCTTGTATGTAAGTAAAGCTTTGCATATTAATTTGCTAATAAACAATATTGTTTACTAACTAACCTGCCTACAGAGACTAACGCCGACGCCATTTTGTAAACAAACCTTTTTGGGGGATTATACATATTAAATTCCAGCAAATTTTGTACCAAATTTAAGTGCATTCATTTATCTTTTCCCCCTAGATATATTCTTGACTTTTTCTCCTCAGACTGATTTTACTTTAAGCTAAGGGTGGTATTTGTGCAAACTAACCTAGCCTAACCCAACCTGCCAAGCTTTTGACCTAACCCAAACCTAGCCTAGCCTATAGCCAGCCAATCTGTTTTATTATTAACTCTTGTAGATATTGTATTTAGTATCCTACTGTAGCTATATAGTATATATCTGTAATTTTAGTTGTTGCTTGCACGATCTTGTAATAACCTTTGACTGATACACTTTGTTCTCTAAAAAGAGTAGGCTACTGCTTTACTAGGCTACAGTGACACCAGGGCCATCTGTTGACACAGTATATTAACCCCTTGTGTGCAGTCACACTTTATTTTTATATAATCTCTATTTGGTGAATTGTATATTTAGTTACATATTCTGTTATACATATATTTGTATAAGGTTAGGTTATCACACCTGGTAGCCTATTTCTGCGAATTTCAATTTTATTATTTTCGGTTAGGCTATTCAACGCTGGTAGCCTATTATTGCGTATTTCAATTTTTAAAAAACTTTTGGTTAGGCTATCGCCCCTGGAAGCCTAATTCTGCGTATCTCAACATTTTTGTTTTCGGTTAGGCTATCACCCCTGATAACCTATTTCTGCGTATTTCAGCATATTTGTTTTCGGTTGAAGTGATTGAAGTGTTTTTAAAGTGAGTGAAGTGTTTTAAAGTGAGTGAATTGTTTTTTAAGTGAGTGAAGTGATCTGAAGAAAGTGACTGTCACCATGCCTCGCGCTTGTGCGAACTGCGCCGGTAGGTTTGGTGAGTCCATGTTTGCTACTATCGATCTTCAAGTCTGCCGGCTCTGCCAGCAACGAGAGAATTTTACAGTGAAATTAGATGAAGCCTACAACAAGATCAACGTCCTCACCATGAAGCTGGAATCACTCCAAGAGTTTGTAACACTCAACGTTGGAGTACCACAAACTTCAATTGTCACCGCAACTCCAGCAGCCACCAACGCCCCAACGTCAACTGCCAACAATTCAACGCCTACAGTAGCCACTTCAGCTGATGTTTCCGATACTCAAGATACAAATAGTGACTCTCTTCCCCCTCAAGACAACTTCCGTGTCGTGAGGAACAACGTTTGCCCCAAGACCAGGAAACACATACCGATTACCGAGTGTCAAAACCGTTAACAGATACTCGCAGACTCAGATGACGAAGAGGAAATAGAAGAAGTCCGGCTCGTGGGAGACTCGATGATACGTGGTCAGCTCACAGAGTTTTGCGCCAGGGCACCTAAGACCAGGAAGCGTTTTTGTATCCCTGGTGGTGGTGTGGATGATGTAGTTGCTGCAGTTGACAAAGTATCAAAGCTGGCCCCTGCTAATACAATGTACGTCATCCACGTTGGATCCAACGATGTACAGCGAACCCGGTCGGAAGATTTGCTTTTAAAGTACCAGCAGCTGATCAAGTCGTTTAAGGAGAAGTCATCAAGGATCATCGTCTCAGGAATCGTCCCCCGGCTCGGTGTAGAGAGCCGATTTTACAACATAGCCACCAGCACAAATCGTTGTCTAGCAAACCTCTGCAGGAAGGAGAACGTGGGATTCGTCGACACCTGGGACAATTTCTACTACGATGACTATTTGTTTTCGGACGATGGAGTTCATCTGAACCAGGTGGGAGCAGCACGTTTTGGGCGTCTTCTCAACGATGCGGTGAAGGATTTTCGGAGAAGACATCGACTCCGCACAGGACAACCAGGAAGGAGGACCGAAGACAGCGAGGACGGCAACCTACAAAGGAATTAAATACTAATCCGTCAAGAACCGCGAATTTGGATAAAGCTCCACCAACACGACCCAAATTCAAAACCGTCAGGGATAACGACCGAGGACCGAGGACAGCCATGAATGTAAATGTAGATCCGACCAGAACCAAAAATTCGATGAAAGAACGTTCTGCGAGTTCTAAAACCGCAACTTTAAAGGTTTTCTATGCAAACGCTCGTAGCATACGCAATAAATTTTCAGATTTAGAGGAACTAGTGTTTACAGAAAATTATGATGTGATTGGCATAACAGAATCTTGGCTCAATACAGAAGATAGAGACTTTTTAGCAGAGTATTCACTTCCCGGTTATGTAATGTTTGAGAAAAGCCGAATAAATAAAAATGGAGGTGGCGTTTTATTTTATATCAAAGAAAGTCTTAACCCGACCCTCGTGTCAAAACCTCAAATTGTGAACGTCGACACATCTTTTGTGCTAATAAAGAATAATAAAGGTACAAATATAATACTTGCGTTAATATACAGACCTCCAGCTCAATCAGTGCAAACTGACCGAGAAATTTACGAACAAATTGCAGATGTAAGTAACTCACAAGATACCGTAATTTTTGGCGACTTTAATTTACCTGTGACCAAGTGGGGCGATACTCTTACTTCACACTCCGAACATGACTTGTATACGAACTTGCAAGAGAGTTCGCTTTATCAATTTGTTCGAACGCCGACCCGTGGTAATAACGTTCTTGACATTGTACTTGCAACAAAAGAAGAATTGATAGAGAATTTGAATGTTGGTGATGAATTCAGTAACAGCGACCATCGTACGATAACTTTCACTTTAAAGTTTACTAGTAACGAACCAAATAGTAGCATCGAAAAGTCCCTAATTTCAAGAAAGCAAACTTCCATAAACTTAGAGCTGTTTAAAGAAACTGACTGGAGCTTTTTAATTAACAATAACGACATAAATACATCTTGGAAGTTATTCGAAACCACTTACCTAAAAGCAGTGCAAGACTGCATACCATCGAAAATACGGCGTCCAGGCCATAATAATAAGCCCAAATGGTGGAATAAAGATATTTCAAACTGCCTGCTTGCTAAAAAAATTGCTAATGATAGATTAAAATCCTCACAAAATGACGAAGAACGGGTGAAATTTGTAGAGCTACGACGCAAAGCCAAAAAGTTAATTAAGCAAAGTAAAAAGACCTTAGAGTTACATATTGCGAATCAAAGTAAAACAAACCCGAAAGAATTCTATAGTTATATCAGAAAGAAAAAAGTAGTTACTTCAACTGTTGGACCGTTAGTCGATGAAAAAGGAGAATACACCAAAGACGAAGTACAAATGAGTAATGCCCTCAATACCTTCTTTGCATCAGTTTTTACAACAGAAGACCTCAGTGATATCCCTACACCATCGCCGATTCAGATTGATAATTCAGATGTTCTAAGCAATATCACCGTTACAGAGAGAGAAGTATTGAATTGTTTAGATAAACTCAAGGTAAATAAAACGCCAGGACCTGATACAATCTCGCCTAGAGTTCTAAAGGAAGCTAAGGATGAGCTCTCCAAACCACTGACATTACTATTCAATAAATCCTTGCAGTCTGGAACTATGCCTGATCAGTGGAAGCTAGCCAACGTAACACCGATATTCAAAAAAGGCAGCAAATCCCTACCCAGTAACTATCGTCCAATTAGCTTAACCTCAGTTGTATGTAAAATGCTAGAAACGGTCATACGAGACAGACTCGTAAATCACTTAGAGGAAAATAACATACTTAAAGATACTCAACACGGCTTTCGTAAAAAACGTTCCTGTTTAACAAACCTCTTAGACTTCTTCCACGATATCCTCAACCTCTACGATGAGAGTAAAGCTGTAGATATTATATACCTTGATTTTCAAAAGGCCTTTGACAAAGTTCCCCACAAACGTTTACTGCTGAAACTAAAAGCGCATGGAATACAAGACGGTGTGTTGAAATGGATAGAAAATTGGCTCAGTAACAGAAAGCAAAGGGTAGTCATAAACGGTAAGGCCTCTAAATGGACCAATGTAAGTAGCGGGGTACCCCAGGGATCGGTACTAGGACCAATTCTCTTTCTAATTTACATCAACGACATAGATGAGGGTCTCACCTGCACAATCTCAAAATTTGCTGACGATACAAAAATTGCAAATAGCGTACTCTCAAAAGAACAAGTTGACGATATGCAACACAATCTAGATAAATTGTCATGTTGGGCCCAATTTGGCAAATGAGTTTCAATGCGGATAAATGTAAAGTATTACATGTCGGATACCTAAATGAGAAAGCAAACTATTCGATGAATGGCACTCAGCTTAAGAATGTAAACAGAGAAACTGATCTGGGAGTAACAATATCGAGTAACCTAAAACCGAGTCAACAATGCTCAGAAGTTGTTAAGAAGGCAAACAAAATAATTGGCTTTATAGGCAGGTCATTTGAGCATAAATCCAAAGAAGTTATCCTAACCCTTTACCATTCCTTAGTCCGCCCTCTTCTGGAATACTGCGTTCAATCCTGGTGCCCTTATTACCAAAAAGATATAAACAAGCTAGAACGAGTTCAACGTAGAGTTACCAAAATGATACCTAGCCTAAAGAACAAACCATACGAAGAGCGTCTTAGAGAATTAAATCTATTTCCTTTAACCCAGCGCAGATTAAGAGGCGACTTAATTCAAGTGTTCAAAATCATCAAAGGCATCGACAATATGAACTGTAGGAAGTACTTCACTATCGACCAATCTAATTACACGCGGGGAAACGGTTGCAAAATTATTGGTAAATCTTTTAACTCACACGAATCTAAGAATTTCTTCTTCAATCGAGTTGTCAACTTGTGGAATGGGCTTCCCCGAGACGTTATAGACTGCAGCACCGTTGATTCATTTAAATTCCGCCTAGACAAATATCTCTCATCAAACCCGCGTCTGACTGCGTTTGTAAGTGAATAACTTTATCCTCCCCTCAGTTACTAACCCATATGTCCCCTACTAACTTCCTAGTCCTGCCACGTTAGTGGCAGGGCAGTAGTTCCCTTTCCAATGTTCCCTTACCCACTCTAAACCACTGTTTGGACACTTGATCCTCAGTGTTTTGGAGGACAAGCAGCCTAGAAGGGTCACTAGATCTGTTGTTGCTTGATTTCCTTTGTACTCCTTTGGACTCCTAGACTCGGACCCTCACTCTCAGAACGCCACCTATTGAGCACTGTCTGTTTACTTCATATGTATGCATGCTTGTATGCATCTATTATTCTGTGTATCAGTCTATCTATCTACATACATCATCTCCCCCCCCCCCCCCCCCGCGCCAGTGTACCTGTCTGTGTCCGTACTATGATAGCAGGTGGGGTCTCTATGCCATGTTATAATCATGACGCAATGGGGCGAAAGGTGTTAAAATCGCCAAAATAATGGGCTGAACGTCTTAAAATCTCAAAACTAACGGGGCTAAGCATGAGGGAGAAGGGGTCCCCAAAAAATAAAATAAAAACTACCTACCCCTCAAGATAGCAGGTGGGGCCTCTATGCCATGTTGTAATCATGACGCTGCAGTGTGAGTCTCGCCCGTAGCTCCGGCCGTTCATCGGGAACCTCTTACAGTCCCCCACAGGCAGTTTTATCGACTTCATAATTTAACCCTTTCGAGCTCCAATACGCGTTTCTGGTCTGTTTCTGGCTATCATTTGACGATTTTATTCAGATTAGTAGCGGTATATGGAAGTCAGGGGGTTGATTGAGATAGTATTTACTCTTTTTAATACCCACAGGTACTTCCTAAGCTGCATAAAATCTTCTAATGATAGCCAACATAAACTGCTAAAACGCTAAAGGGTTAATGTATGGAAGGAATGATAGCAGGATTGAATTATGGGTGTAATTTGTTTTTTTTTTTTTTTATGTGAGATAGTTAATTTTTTTTTATATGTTTTACAGTAAATCTTTCCTGTATATCCAGTAATTTAGTATGACTGCATGACACTAAATGTATGTTATTTTGTGATTTTGTGTTTGTTGTAATGTTGTGTTGTCCCTGTTCGGGCTCTGTCTCGAGTCGGCCACCCCCAGCTAAATAAATAAATAAAAAAAAAAAATATATATATGCCTTGCCTGAATATATAGATAGATAGATAGATAAAACTGTACTTGCAGCGAATTCGTGACAGTAGCCAGCCGTTATGTTGTGTTCTATCAACAAAACAATTTTCTTTGCCTCTGGGTCTAATTATTTTGACAGCAATCAATGTGCCTGGGGCCATGATCTTTTGACTAGTGTTCTACTCATGGCTCGAAATCCTGTACATTCACGAACATAAATACTGCAACACTAACCAAATAACGTTTCGAAAGTATTGCTAAACTATTTTTTTTTTTTTTTTCAAATCCACAACAATTTATTTATTTAATTCTTGTTACCGTCAAACTATTTTATTAATCTTACCATAAACCTCTCATGATGAAGGAGTTGCCGTCTTCTGGTTGATGTTGCAGCATTTATGTTCGGGACTGTACAATCGCGCTAATAAGTGATGTCTCGGCACCAAGTTATGTTTTGATCAATAATTGGTATCAGCAATATCTAAGTTTCATTTCTTCAAATCGAGTGACATATACAAACATGTTCCTACACTTACCCATACCCTAATACCCACCCTATTCAACATCTGACAGACATTAATACAGCACAGAGCAAACCAAACGTAATGACAGCTGGGACATGACTTATTATCGTGATTGTACGTTATGGACGCAGAAACTCTCAGCCTTTTCAATACATGTAGCTTCCTCCATTTCATTCCATTCGGGCTATTATTATACGAATTGGGTAAGTTTGGAAGGCAGCTATAGCACTCAAACTATGAATTGAGGTACATTTGATCCCTTTGATTATTTTTCTAAGCTGCATGAAACAATTTTTACACCATTGTGTTACGTTGAACTGGTTGCGTGGAGTGTTACTCAGTTACTTGTTCGTCAAGGGGAATCCACGCAATGCGAGCTAAGCTCATTATTATCGCGCCTCCTTAACTGGGAATGTATTGCGTGAAATGCATGTTAGTGTTTTATGTACTGTTGGAATGGCTGTGGATGTGTGTGTAGTCTGTATTTAGCCAATTGGCGACAACGGAAACGAAGGCTTAGGGTGGATCTGTATGGTACCATTCTCACTATAGACGGTACCGTCTCGCCCGAAGGCTTAGGTAGCCATCAGCTTAGGTGAACCATATGATACCCATCTCGCCTTGTACCATTTTTGCCAACCCCAGATGGGACGTCACAACGTCGTCCATTTATTCCAGGTACCTATTTACAGCTAGGTGAACTGAGGCTAACACATGAAAGGAGACAAGCCCAATTTGTCTCCTCCCGGCCGGGGATTGAACCCCCGACCCCTCGTGTGTGAGACGAGAGCACTACCTACTAGGCTACGGGCTGTGTGTGTGTGTGTGTGTGTGTGTGTGGGTATATTTCAGCTCAACTTAATTAACTTTTATTAACCCCTTGTAGCTCTGACGCGTTTTAGCAGTTTATTTTGGCTATCATTAGACCATTTTATGCAGCTTAGGAAGGATCTGTGGGTATTAAAATGGTAAAGACTATCTCGATCAACCCTCTGACTTCCATATACCCTTCTTAATCTGAATAAAATCGTCTAATAAATACCAGAACACTTGAAATACTTGAAATGGTTAATATTACGTGCATAACCTTTTTATTTGGCCTATAATATCTTGCAGGCTATAGTGGTAGTTATTTCGGTATCCTATGGTATATGGTACTTCATGGTAATATAATGATTGAGGCAGAAGAGAAATATTATCATGATTCGCCTGGTAAACACAATAGACCCCCCTAATATTATGATTGTTCTTTCGATTGCCTGTGCTTGGTCCGGGCATCATACACCCTCGCTCCTGATTGGCCAGAGAGCTCCTTATTTGGGGGGTGGGATATGCAAAGAGTATTCAAGTGACTGGAGTTCTCGAAAAGGGGCTCCAGTCCTGACGTTTTACTTGTCTTACAGTGTGCTGGCTTAATAATCTAGAAGGGTGATAGCCTCTGAATTCGTATTTCAATTAACTAACCTTAGACAGCAATACCCTGCAAACGATGATAGGTCTTTACTGTGTTGAATAATTTGTGGTGGGCGTGTGTATTGCCTACAATGAAGTACTGATGTTGTAATGGAGTTGTGAGATTGTGTAGCTGTGTGTGCTGGCGATGCCTAGAGGGTGTGGTAGTGGAAACTAGGCGACTAGGTGTTTGGAGTGAAAACTGGATTTCACTCTTGGACTATATCGTATGGTGAACAAATCGAAGTAGTCTCTGTTAACCCACGGGGCTGTTCGGCCAGGCAGCTTAGGGAACAACAACAACAACAACCCACGTGTATTGTGCATTTAACTGTAACGTAATTTTAGCTACCCAAGGGTCCGAGTACTTTTTTATTTTTTCCGAGAAGGGGTACCCCGGCCGTGAACATAAAGCCTTTGTCACGAATCGCTAGGTCACTTTGCCCGGGCTTGAAATCTACCAATAACATTTTGACAGTGCGGGCTCGATCAGCCGACCCTTTCATCAGCAGCCAATGCTCTTTTTTTTTTTTTTTTTTTTTTTTCTATATTCCAACTACTCCCTCTCGGGCATAGGCTGAGAGCCTGTACATTCCACCGCTCAACGCGGTGAAGCCCGTGAGGTCTTGTTCCAGTCTGGGGAGTGAGACATGTGAAGCAACCATCATGGCTCGAAGCAGCTCCATCTCTGAAGCGGCCGGTTGCTTCGCTCAAGTGCTTCACCGTCTCACCCTCCAGACTCAGACCCTCACTCTCAGAACGCCACCTATTGAGCAGTGAACTCACTAGGCATTGTCCCCCTGTAACATATTTTGAATATGGGAATATTCATACAGTGTTATTTAATCAGGGAACAATGAGGGTATTTTTTTGGCATTTCGGTGGGCTTTGTGGTAATGCACTGATACTAGGTACAGCACAAATTCAATCCCAATAATATCTTCCCATTGACATATCGGGATTTGAACCCGGGTCCATTGGATTACCAATCCAGTGGCATGACCACTCCACCACACCTCCCCTCTACTGACTATGCCACGGCGGCTCGCGGCATAACTTTGATAACAGGCATACATTAATTTCTATTAAGCATACAATCCCTGTACCGATACGTTTACTTAACTTGCTATCTGACGGGCCAGCGGTAATTAATTACATGTGCACTAGAAACCTCCCCTTAATTACATATGCACTAGAAACCTCCCCTTAATTACATATGCACTAGAAACCTCCCCTTAATTACATATGCACTAGAAACCTCCCCTTAATTACATATGCACTAGAAACCTCCCCTTAATTACATATGCACTAGAAACCTCCCCTTAATTACATATGCACTAGAAACCTCCCCTTAATTACATATGCACTAGAAACCTCCCCTTAATTACATATGCACTAGAAACCTCCCCTTAATTACATATGCACTAGAAACCTCCCCTTAATTACATATGCACTAGAAACCTCCCCTTAATTACATATGCACTAGAAACCTCCCCTTAATTATATATGCACTAGAAACCTCCCCTTAATTACATATGCACTAGAAACCTCCCCTTAATTACATATGCACTAGAAACCTCCCCTTAATTACATATGCACTAGAAACCTCCCCTTAATTACATATGCACTAGAAACCTCCCCTTAATTACATATGCACTAGAAACCTCCCCTTAATTACATATGCACTAGAAACCTTCCCTTAATTACATATGCACTAGAAACCTCCCCTTAATTACATATGCACTAGAAACCTCCCCTTAATTACATATGCACTAGAAACCTCCCCTTAATTACATATGCACTAGAAACCTTCCCTTAATTACATATGCACTAGAAACCTCCCCTTAATTACATATGCACTAGAAACCTCCCCTTAATTACATATGCACTAGAAACCTCCCCTTAATTACATATGCACTTATCTTGGCATATTCGCACTTCGTTATATTTTCTCTTTATTTGTGTCCTGTGTCTGTCGTAACAGGCCTACTTGTCCTGGTTGCTTCACATCCACAATGTATGAATTGCATTAATTGTAGTAATTGTATTTATTAACATATTTGTACACTATAGCTGGACTTTTTTTGCTTTTGCCTTTAGAATTGTGTTTGTTTTATTCCAATACTTCTTACATGCAGTTAACGTTTATTTATTTTTATTTCGTTTTTCGATGAGGAAGAGGGAAACAAAAGGCAAAACTGTCTGTGACGGGTGCCTCCCCTGGAGTTGAAAGAGTGACAGAGCCAAAATCAAGGAATGTTCGAGCCAAAATACCTGTACACACGGAGTTTGAAGCAATTTAAGTAATAGGATGAGGGAAAGATGGATTCAGGTTGAGAGTTCCTGAGCTCAGCTGTTGAATAGAAGAATGTGAATATGGTTTCACTTTTGGGTTGGAGAGTTGTACAGAGTAGGGGTGGGATTGTGTTACAAGACGGGTTCTACATACAGTATGTAGAGGTGATATATACTGAGATAGCTCTGAGGAACACTGGTTATGGTAATAGCGATAAAATAGCGAGAGAGATGCCAAAGCATGCGGCGAAGAGAGAGATTGTAGAGTACAAAGGAGTACAAAGGAAATCAAGCAACAACATATATAGTGACCCTTCTAGGTTGCTTGTCCTCCAAAACACTGAGGATCAAGTGTCCAAACAGTGGTTTAGAGTGGGTAAGGGAACATTGGAAAGGGAATTACTGCCCTGGAACTAATGTCCGTGGCAGGATTAGGAAGTTAGTAGAGTACAGATGGGTTAGTAGCTGAGGGGGGGGGGATAAAATAAAGTTATTCATTTACAAACGCAGTCAGTCGCGGGTTTGATGCGAGATATTTGTCTAGGCGGAGTTTAAATGAATCAACGGTGATGCAGTCTATAACGTTTCGGGGAAGCCCATTCCACAAGTTGGCAACTCGATTGAAAAAGAAATTCTTAGATTCGTGCGAGTTAAAAGATTTACCAATAATTTTGCAACCGTTTCCCCGTGTGTAATTAGATTGGTCGATAGTGAAGTACTTACTACAGTTCATATTGTCGATGCCTTTGATGATTTTGAACACTTGAATTAAGTCACCTCTTAATCTGCGCTGGGTTAAAGGAAATAGATTTAATTCTCTAAGACGCTCTTCGTATGGTTTGTTCTTTAGGCTAGGTATCATTTTGGTAACTCTACGTTGAACTCGTTCTCGCTTGTTTATATCTTTTTGGTAATAAGGGCACCAGGATTGAACGCAGTATTCCAGAAGAGGGCGGACTAAGGAATTGTAAAGGGTTAGGATAACTTCTTTGGATTTATGCTCAAATGACCTGCCTATAAAGCCAATTATTTTGTTTGCCTTCTTAACAATTTCTGAACATTGTTGACTCGGTTTTAGGTTACTCGATATTGTTACTCCCAGATCGGTTTCTCTGTTTACATTCTTAAGCAGAGTGCCATTCATCGAATAGTTTGCTTTCTCATTTAGGTATCCGACATGTAGTACTTTACATTTATCCGCATTGAAACTCATTTGCCAAATTTGGGCCCAACATGACAATTTATCTAGATTGTGTTGCATATCGTCAACTTGTTCTTTTGAGAGTACGCTATTTGCAATTTTTGTATCGTCAGCAAATTTTGAGATTGTACAGGTGAGACCCTCATCTATGTCGTTGATGTAAATTAGAAAGAGAATTGGTCCTAGTACCGATCCCTGGGGTACCCCGTTACTTACATTGGTCCATTTAGATGCCTTACCGTTTATGACTACTTTTTGCTTTCTGTTGCTGAGCCAATTTTCTATCCATTTCAACACACCGTCTTGTATTCCATGCGCTTTTAGTTTTAGCAGTAAACGTTTGTGGGGAACTTTGTCAAAGGCCTTTTGATAATCAAGGTATATAATATCTACAGCTTTACTCTCATCGTAGAGGTTGAGGATATCGTGGAAGAAGTCTAAGAGGTTTGTTAAACATGAACGTTTTTTACGAAAGCCGTGTTGAGTATCTTTAAGTATGTTATTTTCCTCTAAGTGATTTACGAGCCTGTCTCGTATGACCGTTTCTAGCATTTTACATACAACTGAGGTTAAGCTAATTGGACGATAGTTACTGGGTAGGGATTTGCTGCCTTTTTTTAATATCGGTATTACGTTGGCTAGCTTCCACTGATCAGGCATAGTTCCAGACTGCTAGGATTTATTGAATAGTAATGTCAGTGGTTTGGAGAGCTCATCCTTAGCTTCCTTTAGAACTCTAGGCGAGATTGTATCAGGTCCAGGCGTTTTATTTACCTTGAGTTTATCTAAACAATTCAATACTTCTCTCTCTGTAACGGTGATATTGCTTAGAACATCTGAATTATCAATCTGAATCGGCATTGGTGTAGGGATATCACTGAGGTCTTCTGTTGTAAAAACTGATGCAAAGAAGGTATTGAGGGCATTACTCATTTGTACTTCGTCTTTGGTGTATTCTTCATTTTCATCGACTAATGATCCAACAGTTGAAGTAACTACTTTTTTCTTTTTGATATAACTCTGATAGAGAATCGGTGAGTGGACGTGAGTTAATGAGGCGAAAGGCTTTCTTTTCTAATTTGTCTAGAAGTGTTGTGTGAGAGAATCCGCCCTAGACATGCGAACAATATTCAATACATGGACGAATTGTGCCTCTGTACAGAGCAAGAAGCTGTGCAGGGGTAAAGAACCCCCGGAGGCAGTTGAGCACACCCAGCTTCTGGGAAGCCGTTTTAGCAAGAGTGGTAATATAGTCTTTCCAAGAGAGATTAGAAAAGAAAAAAAAAGAGACTCCGAGAATACTGAGAGAAGGTGAAGTGTTGATTTTTGTAGTGTTAACGTATAAAGTATGTGGGAGCTCTTGATGGGTAGATAAATGGCAAAAAATGGGGTTTGGAAGCATTTAAAGCAAACAGATTTTTCTGTCCCAAATGGAAATGGTTGATAGATCAGAAGATAAGTATTTTATGGCGTCATCACATGAGTTTTTGAGTAATTGCATGTTAGGGCGTTCTGAAAAACTAGTTGAATAGTGTAAGGTAGAGTCATCAGCATACAAAGGGATAGGACTGGAAGAACAGTTTATAAGATTATTTATGAATATTAGAAAGATAATTGGAGATAGGACAGCACCCTAAGGAACACCAGTGTTGATAAGATCCACAACCGCAGCAATGAAATGACCAGAAAGGAAATAGAGATAAAGGCACAGATGGAGGGATAGTAACCGAAGGAGGGTAGTTTAGAAATTAGAGATTTGTGCCAGACTCTATCGAAGGCCTTCAATATGTCTAGTGCAGTAGAAAAGGTTTCACCGAAGTCCCGAAAGGAAGATGACCAAGAGTTAGTAAGATATGAAAAAAAGATCCCCAGTAAAGTGGCCCCTAAGGAAGCCATTTATACTGGCAATATGAGAGTAGA
>JBAKBP010039457.1:2500-14927 GCA_037953745.1 Lithodes maja | reverse complement strand
CTCTCTCTCTCAATGTATGTGCCTCACCTTTTGTTTTTTCCACCTCCCTTTCTCCTCTTTTTCTCAGTCAGCCATTCGTATGCACCCTCTCTCTCCCCCTCCTGTTCTCACTTGCATCACTTCCTACCTGGCTTCACACTATTACAGTCTACTATATTTTTTGTCTTAACTCTTTGAAAGATTGTGACGCATTTTGACACTTTATTGTGGCTATCATTAGAGGATTATATACAGCTTAAGAAGGATCTGTGGCAGTTATATGGGTAAAGACTGTCTGTATTTATCCTCTGACCTCCAAATACCCTTCCTAATCTGAATTATATCGTCTAGTTATAGCCGATAAACAGAACATGAAATGCGTATTGGATCTTGAAAGGGTTAACTTCTTATGGTTCCTCGTTACCTTTGCTAATTGGAATAATAGGTCTGTAGAACTTAAGGGGGAAAAGTTTATTTTTTGTTCGATTATTTCATATATAATATTTGTTTAGTTTCCTCCCTAGACCTCCATCAAACTTAAAAAAACATCGATTAGACCCCCCCCCCCCCCTTCTAGATTAATTTGTACATTTTTCGGTCGAAAATGTCCCGGCCGAAAGCCAATTGTTCCGAAATTACAGGCTCACCATCGTTCGTCAGGATAAATACCACGAAAGGTCTTAATATTGACAAAGAAATGGGGGCGATAGGTCTTAAAATCGACAGACTAATTGGGTCAAACATAAAAATTTCAAAACTAATGGGGCTAAACATGAGGTACAAAGGGGACCAGAAAAACGACTCGTCTCCCCTTAAGTATTATATTATGTCCAACCGTGGGCATTAACCCCTTCACCACCATGACGCCTTTATACCTTTGATTCTGGCTAACATTAGACGATTGTATGCAGCTGAAGACAGACCTTTTTTAATAAGAGGGTTTATTGAGATCGTATCTTCCCATTTGAGACTTATACGTAGATTACATATTGAAGAAAATGGTCTAATAGTAACCAGAATATGATGCAAGTTACGTAATGGTGGTGAATGGGTTAATAGTTACTAACTCACCTGAATCAATATTGAACCCAACTGAGATATTCCAATGCTATACAATATCCTAGATGGTTAAAAAAGACATTAGTGTTTATGATTTTATTTTTATATTATATTCTTATGATTAATCGTCGTATTATTATTATTCGTATATTATTATATTTGTTTGTCGACATTTTTGTGTATTTATTTCTCAAACTTATCCTTTGTTTTCGTCTTCTACTGTATATATGTTTCCTGTATTCCCTTCCACTCCATTTATCGCCTTGCCTCTGTCATCTCTTATTCTTTCTCTCTCTCTCTCTCTCTCCTATCTCTAGCTCTTCCTGTGATTACCTCGACGGCGCCCCTGAAGTTGAAATGTTTACTGAAGAAACGCTCACTCTCCATCTCCCTCACCCTTCTCTCTCTCTCTCTCTCTCTCTCTCTCTCTCTCTCTCTCTCTCTCTCTCTCTCTCTCTCTCACACACACACACACTCACATACACGCACACACCACACAGTCCGTCACAATAAGTCTTCACTGTGTATTTCTCAGCCCGGGTTGGTGGTAAAATTTCAGTTTTACTTCTCATAGCTCTGTCTTTTAACCCCTTAAGAGTGGTGGCGGACTTAAGTCCGCCTCCAATTTGCAGCAAGTTAGGAGCATTATTAAGGTTTTTAAAGGGTTAAAATTGAGTGCAAATGGCCGGGAGCGCAGCGGGCAAGACAGCCGACTCCCAGGGCTTACCGCCGCCCATTAACTCATGTTCCCTGTGTTCTCGAGAGGCCGGCAGTGTAGCCAGTAGTGAGCATAGCTGGGAAAAATATGCCACTATACGCTAAATACCCATGTTACTGGTATCACTGTATGAGAACCACGAGTGCTACGTAGCTCGTTCTTGTCTCATTTTGAAGCTTTTAGCGCCTAGTTTTTTGCTGAATACATTTCTGTTCATGCAGATACTTGATTTATTATTCAGGAGGGCCTGAATATGCCCAAATAAGCCCCAAACCCCCCGCTAGACAAGGGTTAAGAGGGAGTATTGTAAGTGGTACACGCGCACATACACACACACACACACACACACACACACACACGCACTCATGCACTCAGTCACACACACACACACACACACACACGCACTCATGCACTCAGTCACACACACACACACACACACATACACGCAGTCACACCCACATGCAACCACACACACTTATACACGCACTTTATCAAAAACGTTACTTAGGCTGCTCTTGCTCAAACTGCCGAATATATAAAGGTGAAACAACAATATGGACCCTGATATTCTTCACATACGAGTTTGTTGTAATAACAAAGAATACTATTTTTTTGTTTCTATGTGAGTGAGGGAGGCAAAGGCAGAACTGCCTATAGTGAGTGCCTCCCCCATAGTTGAAAGAGTGACAGGGCCAAAATCAAGGGACGTTCGAGCCAAAATGCCTGGACACACTGAGTTTGAAGCAGTTTAAGTCATAGGAAGAGGGAAAGACTGATTCTGGGAGAGAGTTCCAGAGCTCAGCTGTTGAATAGAAGAAAGTCAGAGTAACGTTTCACTCTTGGGTTGGAGAGTTGCACAGAGTAGGGGTGGGATTGTGTTGCAAGACGGGTAGCACGTGCCCTACGTAAAGGAAGGTGGTATATATTGAAAAAGCTCTGAGGAACACTGATTGTTATAGTAGCGATAGAATAGCGAGAGAGATGCAACTTTGCGGCGAAGAGAGAGAGAGATTGCAGAGAAGTGGTGAATGGACGGGAGTTAATGATACGAAAGGCTTTCCTTTCATTTTTGTCTAGGAGAGCGGTGTGAGAGGAACCCGCTGCTATCAATCAGTAGGGGTAGACGATACTTTCTGATTGGCTGTACAGTTGCCCACGTAAGTTCTGTTCCACGTCGTGATCTTATGTATGAAAGTAAAATTAGTATGAATGAATCGCGGGTGTGGTTTTTCAATTCATCAGTTTACTAATCAGATGAGTTAACTACTGCATAAGAAACTACACTCACAATTCCATATACGCATTATGTTTATATGTAAAAGATCACGGAGAAGAACATTACTTATGTGGCCAACTGTACATCCAATCCCTGGTGAATAATAAATGTTTGTAGATAAGTGACGAAGTGGATAACATTAAGGGAGCCCACTTCTCTTTGTTTATCTTTCTCTCCCTCTCTCTTTGGCTTGTATCTATTCGGCCCCATTCAGCCTACTGTTTTAAGACGTTTACCCCCATCCAGGTGTCAATATTTTCCTGGCGAGCGGTAGCGAGCCAGCATATATATATTTTTGTTTTGACAGCAAGCTAAATTTGTACATTTTTTGATAGGAAAAATGTCTCCAGCGAAGCCGGATTTCTCCATACAATGCTGGCTCGCTATCGCTCGACGCCTGACACCTGGATGGGGATAAACGTCTTAAAACGTTGGCTGAATGGGGCCGAATGGATACAAGCCAGGGAAAGAGAGAAAAGGAGAGAAAGAAACAAAAAGCCGCTGACCCCCTTAAAGGAAGATGTATATTTGGTTGTTTATTAATTTATTTAATTACATACCCGGTATAGATTTTTGTCAGTTTCCTTCCTAGACTTCCATTAAGCTTAACAAATACCTTCAATACACCCTCGATATAATGTTGTGATGTTTTTCGGTAGAACATTGCCCCGGCCGAGGGCCGATTCCTCTTAAATTACACGGTCACTATCGCTCGACGGGGAATACATTGACACCTAAATGGCACGAAAAATCTTAAAATTATTAACGAATAAAGGAAAACAAGTCTTAAAATAGCCAAAATAATATGGTCAACGTCTAAACATTTAATAACTAATTGGGCTAAGCATGAAGGAGAAGGAGGTCCAGGATATATAAACCCTTTAAAGAACAACAACATAGATACTGATAAATTTACTGCGGGGTATACGGAACTAGTGCAAAACAATGAGTGTCTATTTACCAATGGTTGAAGAGTGATGCAAGCTTGTGGAGTGAGTGAGTGTAATGGAAGAGAGTGGTGAAAAGAGTGTTACGGAATTTGTGAGGGAAATGAGTGGCTGGCAATAATCTCTCTCTCTCTCTCTATCTATCTATCTATCTATCCATCTATCTATTTATCACTCTTTCTGTGTGTGTGTGTGTGTGTGTGTGTGTGTGTGTTATTAAATGTTAAATAGATCGCCAGTAAGAGAGAGAGAGAGAGAGAGAGAGAGAGAGTGAGACTGAGTGAGAGATGGACTAGAGGCGAGTAAGGAAACTCATTTGTTGTTGAGAAGTTCGGAGTTGGAGATGTCTCTTAAAGGAAGAAAGATCGGGTGAGAGTGATGGATTGTAGAGCATTGCTGGACGAATGGAGAGAGAGAGAGAGAGAGAGAGAGAGAGAGAGAGAGAGAGAGAGAGAGAGAGAGAGAGAAGGGAGACAGAGAGAGAGAGAAGGGAGAGAGAGAGAGAGAAGGGAGACAGATAATTGCAGGAGGATATCTAGGAATCAAAGGGCTAAATACTATCTCAATTAACTCTTTAGCTCCCACAAGTTCACCCTAAGCTGTAAAAAAATCGTCTATTGATAGCCAGAACAAAATTATCAAAACGCGTCATGATCCTCAATGGGTTAAGTTACAGAGGTTAAGAGTGATGATTTTTGGCCTATCTGTCATGAACAGGGTATAGTCTCTCTCTCTCCCTCTCTCTCACCTCTTGTTTATTTCCACATCTCTCTCCTTAGGCTTAGTTACGTAATGTGGATATTGCCATTTTACGGAATATCCAATCACGGCTGCAGGAATTAATCTTGCGAGCTGGACAGGACCGTGACATCACCACATTTGATTGGACAAGATCTACCCGAACTATACAGTAGTCTGACCTGATTTTGTTCTCTTCTTTTCTCTCTTTCTCTGACTTGTATCCATTTAGCCCCATTCAGCCTACTGTTTTAAGACGTTTAAATCCATCCAGGTGTCATTTTTTTACTGGTGAGCTGTAGTGAGCCAGCTTCTTTTTTTTATTTTTTTTATTTTTGACAGCAAGCTAAATTTGTACATTTTTCGATAGAAAAATTTCTCCGGCGAAGCCGGACTTCTTCATATAATGCTGGCTCGCTATCGCTCGCCAGGAAGAAATCGACACCTAGATGGGGATAAATGTCTGAACATAGTTGGCTGAATGGGGCCGAATGGATACAAGCCAGAGAAAGAGAGAAAAGGAGAGAAAGAGACAAAAAGCAGGTGACCCCCCTTAACAAATTAGTTTACCTCTACACCTCTTTTCGAGATAAATTTGTACATTTTCCGATACCTAAATGGGACGAAGGGTTTTAAAGTAGACACAAATGGGGTGAAAAGTTTTTAAGTCGACCTAAATAATAGGGCAAACGTCTTAAATTTTCATAACTAATGGGGCTAAGTATAAGGGAGAAGGTGGTACAGAGAAGAACACCCCCTTAATTACGCTGTAACAGATTATTTTGCGCTGAAAAATAAGAGATCGTGTCGGTACAAAATATAAAACACAACTTACTCAATTTCAGAACATAAATTGAAATCAACGTTTAGCAAGAAAATACTGTCCAGATGCTTTCGTTAAGGGGGAGGTAGTTGTTTTCGTTAAGGGAGAGGTAGTTGTTTTCGTTAAGGGGGAGGTAGTTGTTTTCGTTAAGGGAGAGGTAGTTGTTTTCGTTAAGGGAGAGGTAGTTGTTTTCGTTAAGGGAGAGGTAGTTGTTTTCGTTAAGGGAGAGGTAGTTGTTTTCGTTAAGGGGGAGGTAGTTGTTTTCGTTAAGGGAGAGGTAGTTGTTTTCGTTAAGGGGGAGGTAGTTGTTTTCGTTAAGGGAGAGGTAGTTGTTTTCGTTAAGGGGGTGGTAGTTGTTTTCGTTAAGGGAGAGGTAGTTGTTTTCGTTAAGGGGGAGGTAGTTGTTTTCGTTAAGGGAGAGGTAGTTGTTTTCGTTAAGGGAGAGGTAGTTGTTTTCGTTAAGGGGGTGGTAGTTGTTTTCGTTAAGGGAGAGGTAGTTGTTTTCGTTAAGGGAGAGGTAGTTGTTTTTCGTTAAGGGAGAGGTAGTTGTTTTCGTTAAGGGAGAGGTAGTTGTTTTCGTTAAGGGGGAGGTAGTTGTTTTCGTTAAGGGAAAGGTAGTTGTTTTCGTTAAGGGAGAGGTAGTTGTTTTCGTTAAGGGAGAGGTAGTTGTTTTCGTTAAGGGAGAGGTAGTTGTTTTCGTTAAGGGGGTGGTAGTTGTTTTCGTTAAGGGGGAGGTAGTTGTTTTCGTTAAGGGAGAGGTAGTTGTTTTCGTTAAGGGAGAGGTAGTTGTTTTCGTTAAGGGAGAGGTAGTTGTTTTCGTTAAGGGAGAGGTAGTTGTTTTCGTTAAGGGAGAGGTAGTTGTTTTCGTTAAGGGAGAGGTAGTTGTTTTCGTTAAGGGAGAGGTAGTTGTTTTCGTTAAGGGAGAGGTAGTTGTTTTCGTTAAGGGGGAGGTAGTTGTTTTCGTTAAGGGAGAGGTAGTTGTTTTCGTTAAGGGAGAGGTAGTTGTTTTCGTTAAGGGAGAGGTAGTTGTTTTCGTTAAGGGAGAGGTAGTTGTTTTCGTTAAGGGAGAGGTAGTTGTTTTCGTTAAGGGGGAGGTAGTTGTTTTCGTTAAGGGAGAGGTAGTTGTTTTCGTTAAGGGAGAGGTAGTTGTTTTCGTTAAGGGAGAGGTAGTTGTTTTCGTTAAGGGAGAGGTAGTTGTTTTCGTTAAGGGGGAGGTAGTTGTTTTCGTTAAGGGGGAGGTAGTTGTTTTCGTTAAGGGGGAGGTAGTTGTTTTCGTTAAGGGGGAGGTAGTTGTTTTCGTTAAGGGAGAGGTAGTTGTTTTCGTTAAGGGAGAGGTAGTTGTTTTCGTTAAGGGGGAGGTAGTTGTTTTCGTTAAGGGGGAGGTAGTTGTTTTTTCTCCCTCATGCCTAGTCCCATTAGCTTGAAGACGTTCGCTTCATTAGTTTGGTGATTTTAAGACCTTGTGACCCATTTCTTTGTCAATATACAGACCTTTCGTGCCATTTAGATGTCGATGTTTTCCTTGCGAGTAATAGCGAGCTTGTAATTCTAGGAGTTACCGTCCTTCGGCCGCAACATTTTTCTGCCGAAAAATGTACAAACTAATCTTGGAAGGGGGTCTAGGGGGTGTTTTCCTTAAGTATGATGGAGGTCTAGGGAGGTTATTATAAAATAAATAGATAAATTAATAAATATACCAAATTATATCCACTACCCCCTTAAGTCTCAAGGTTTATATGGTGAATGTGTTAATGCTATTTTGGTTTGTCTAATATATAAGCATCTATTTGTCTATTGCCAGACACCGTAATTCCCGAGAGGGGGTGACCACGAATGAATCGCTTTCATACGCTTCCAAGTCACTCTATTATCTAGCTTGTATCTGTTCACGGGGGAGTTTCTCTTAAGGGGAGGTTTTTAGTTATTTCCCTAGACCTCCATCAAGCTTCATAAAACACCTCCAAGATTCCCCTTCAAGATAAATCATTACATTTTTCGGTAGTTGGCCGGTTCCTCCGAATTTACAGGCTCGCTGTAAAAAGTGACACCTAAATAGCACGAAAGGTCTTAAACTTGACATTAATCGGATACAAAGGTTTTAACATCGCCAAACTAATGGGGCGACCGTCTTTAAATCTCAAAACTAACGGGGCTACACCTGTAGGGGAAGGGGCTCCAGAAAAGAACCTCATAGGTGAAAATCTCCCCTTACTGGGTTGTGGTTAGTTTTTTTATATCTATTTATGTATTTATATATATTATAGTTTCTTCACTAGACCTTTTTCAAGATAATTTGTTTACATTTTTCGGTAGAAAGATGTTACGGCCGAAGGCTGCGTCCTCGTAAAATTACAAGCACGCTTTTGCTTGCCAGGGAAAATTCGACATAAATGGCTCGAAAGCTCTTAAAATCGCCAAACCAATGGAGCGAACGCCTTAAAATATCAAAACTAATTGGGCTTAACATGAGGGAAAAGGGGTCCAGGAAAAGCAACTACCTCCCTCTTAGGCCCAACAGCATAATTGTAATAAGCAAAATATGAAAATGTTATGCTTGAGGATGGTCTATTAAAATATATAGTAAATTGTGTTACATCATTAAATCGATCTTATCCACGTACCAAGTCCTTTAATTCAATGAAGTCCTTTATATGTTATTCTGGCTTCCTGAAGGCCATTTTACTTAGCTTGGGAAGGAACTCTATGAATCAAAGGGGCATAGGCCATCTCAAATAACACTTTTACACATTCAAGCCCTTCCTTAACTTAGTAAAATCATCTAATAAGAGAAAGATTATTGTTCAATTGCAGCCCTAAGGTTGAGTATCTAGAGTTTCTCTTAAGGTTGGATGGTTAGTTTTCCTGGACCCACTTCTCCTTTGTGTTTAGCCTCAAGGCTTTGAGATTTTATGACGTTCGGCTCATTAATTTGGCGATTTTAACACCTTTCGCCCCATTTCATTGTCAATTCTAAGACCTTTCGTGCCATTTAGGTGTCGATATTTTCATGTCGAACGATAACGAGCCTGTAATTTTAAGAGAAATCGGCCTTCGGCCGGGAAATGTTTCTACCGAAAAATGTACAAATATATCTTATATATATATCCTCCGTATACTGGAACACTGCTGGCCGAAATATCTGTCGTTGTTGTTGTTAACAATTTACTTAGGTTCACCCAAATGTTTTAATCTCTTACTCATTTATTACATGGTTGTAATTATTACATACAATGCATTAATATTATTTATGTAGGCTTTTTCCTTGAATTATTGGTTGAAGATGGCTTGTGTGTAAGCCGAAACGCGTCCTCACCAATACAGATGTTTTTATCAGCGCTGGTTTTACTCTATATAATACGTCTATGCTTCCCTCATGGCGAGAGCATCGTTTCTCTCGCTCTCTCTCTCTCTCTCTCTCTCTCTCTATATATATATATATATATATATATATATATATATATATATATATATATATATATATATACCTGTATATATATATGCAGTATATATAGGCAGGAATACTCCCACCACTAACCTGTCTAATGGTAAATGTCGTAGTTCGTATCACCCAGATGTGTTTGGCAGAAAGGCAATCAACACTTCATCAACTCAAATACCCATGTTTAGTTGGAGTTAATTAATACAGCCTTGTTTATCAAACAAACGTAACGATATAGATATACAGTATACAAACATAAGAACATAAGAAAATGGGAGTCTGCAGAAAGCCGATTGGCCTAAGCAAGGCAGATCCCTGTCCCACACAATCCCAATTACAAAGCCCAATTATAGGCTCAACACTCTAATACCCTGAGGATCATCTTACCAAAACGGTTAGAGATTAACGCAGGATTACGGGGGTCTGCAGAGCGCTGATTGGCCCAACCCTGCTGATCCCCCTTCACACCCAACCCTTCTCGTCCATATGCTTATCCAATTTTATCTTAAAGCTCCCTATCGTTTTTAATCCCACTATAGCACTTGGTAGTCCATTCCACCCATCTACAACTCTGTTACCAAACCAATATTTGCCTATATCTTTTCTGAAACGAAATTTATCTAATTTGAAACCATTGGTACGAGTTCTTTCGCTATCACTGAGCTTTAGTACATTTGTCAGGTCCCCTTTGTTAATCCCACTAACCCACTTGAACACCTCTATCATATCCCCTCTAACTCTGCGTCTCTCTAACGAATGTAAGCCTAATTTCTTCAACCTTTCTTTATACGGAAGATTTCTAATATTATGGATAATTTTTGTCATTCTACGTTGTACTCTCTCCAATGAATCTATGTCCATTCTGTAATAAGGACACCAAAATTGAACAGCATAATCCATATGGGGTCTCACTAATGACAAGTAAAGTTTTAAGATAACATCAGCAGTTCTGTTACTCACACTCCTTGAGATGAACCCGAGAATCTTGTTTGCCTTGTTTCGAACGCTTATACACTGTTGTCTAGGCTTCAAATCATTGCTAACAAACACACCTAGATCTTTCTCACAATTCGAGTTTTCTAATTCCACATTAGCTAGTTTATATTTAACATTTGTATGCATCTTCCCTATCTTTAATACCTTGCATTTGTCAATGTTAAACTTCATCTGCCAATTTACTGACCATTCGTGTAAGGTATCTAGATCCCTTTGGAGGCACTCTATATCTCTATCTGAATCAATTGTTCTCCCCATTTTGGTATCGTCTGCAAATTTACTTATCCTACTAGTTATACCTAAATCAAGGTCATTTATGTATATAACAAACAACAGGGGACCTAATACAGATCCCTGGGGGACACCACTTTTGACTGCTCCCCATTCTGACTTCGTACCATTTATGCTGACTCTCTGCTTCCTACCAATTAGCCATGACCTAATCCATCCCAACAACGCCCCACCTATTCCATGCGCCTCAACCTTTCTCATCAATCTCTCATGGGGGACTCTGTCGAAAGCTTTACTGAAATCTAAATATATTATATCATATGACTTGTCATTATCTACTGCTTCATATACCTCTGAGAAAAAACTAAGCAAATTAGTAAGGCAAGAACGTCCCTGAGTGAATCCATGCTGAGAAGAATTTATTAAATTAAATGTATCTAAGTGGTTTCTAATTTTACTAGCAATAATTGACTCTAGTAGCTTTCCTATGATTGATGTAAGACTAATGGGACGGTAATTGGATGCTATTGATTTGTCACCTTTTTTGAAGATCGGAACTACGTTTGCAAGCTTCCAAGCTTCTGGAACTATACCTGTCTCCAATGACTTGTTAAATAAAATGTTTAATGGGTAACTTAACTCATCCCTACATTCTTTTAATACTCTAGCATACACCTCATCAGGACCAGGCGATTTATGAGGTTTCAGTCTGTCAATTTCCTTAAGCACATCATTTCTACTTATAGTAACCGTACTTAACCTATTTTCTATACTATCGCTATATACCTTACGGACTTCTGGAAACTGTGCCAAATTTTCATTAGTGAAAACGGAAAGAAATTGACTATTTAATGTACTGCACATTTCTAAATCATTTTCTGTCATTTCTCCTGTCGAAGTTTTAAGGGGACCAATTACATCTCTAACCTTGGATTTATATAGTTGGTAAAAAGCTTTAGGATTATTTTTTGAGTCATTGGCAACCTTAATTTCATAATTTCTTTTTTCTTTCCTAATATCCTTTTTTACCTGTCTTGATAGATTCTGATAGTAAGCAAGTAGGTGAATTTCGCCTTTTCTATTTTTTCTATATATTCCTCTCTTTTGTCCTAGAAGATCTAATAGTCTATTATTCATCCATTTGGGTTGGTTCTGTGTTGATCTAAATTTTCTTTTGGGGATGTATTTATTTTGTGCATTGAATACTGACTTGATAAAATTATCGTATGTATCTACCAAGGTTGACGTCTCTTCCTGACTTAAGATGACAGGTGCCTGAGAAGGGGTACACTCATTTGGACACCTGGATCGACTTAATTTTTTGACCATAGGGTCCGCTAATAGGGCTCTTCTTAACCCACCATAATTGGCTTTTCTAAAGTCAGGTATTAATGTTGTATTCTCTCTGGTATTACCTTTCCATTGTATATTAAAATACACAGAATTGTGGTCACTATTTCCTAGGTGGTCCCCTATCTCTACATTATTTACCATATGTTCATTGTTACTGAAAACTAAATCGAGAATATTATTACCTCTAGTCGGCGTATCTATGAATTGAAATAAAAAACTATCTTGTACTACCTCTATAAACTCCTCAGAATCAGAGTCTCCTATTTGATGCTGCCAATCTATATTCGGAAAATTAAAATCCCCCATAATGCACACATTGCTAAACCTTGATGCCATTTTAATTTCCTCCCATAATGACGTTCCGTCATTTCTACTCATATTTGGCGGTCTATACATAACTCCAATAACTATGGTCTCACTACCTTCGTTAACCTCTACCCAAACACTTTCATTATCGTTATTTAGTCTAATACCTGATTTAATACAGCTTTTTAATGTACTCCTGACAAACACTGCTATACCGCCACCCCTCTTACTTGTTCGGTCATATTTAAACAAACTATATCCTGGTATATCAAATTCTGCTAAAAAATGCCTGGTTTCTGTATTAATCCACGTTTCAGTTAGCGCTATTATGTCTATATTTTCTTTGCTAACAAGGGCTCTAAGTTCGTTCATTTTGTTACATAGACTCCTACAGTTTGTGTAATATACTCTCAATTTACTTCTTTTCTTTATACCTAATTTACCTTTGTTTTTAGCGACATTTCCATCTTCCGTTGCACCATCACTACTATCATTTGCATTATAGTCATCATTTTTAGCATGAGACTGAATATCCTTATCGCTTTCGCCTGACGCTAAAATT
>JBAKBP010039456.1:0-14928 GCA_037953745.1 Lithodes maja | reverse complement strand
ACCATACAAGACCAATTCACTTTAGTGTCCAATCTCAGAAAATAGTTTTTGAGAAAATATTATTTTGTCAATTCAATGTTAATTAGACTAGTTTTTAGGGTGATTTTAGCTCTATTATATGTCTACCTCTCGTGTATTAAGATAGCCCAGTTATAGAGGCTCTAAATCCCGTTTTATGTCTCCACCATACAAGACCAATTCACTTTAGTGTCCAATCTCAGAAAATAGTTTTTGAGAAAATATTATTTTGTCAATTCAATGTTAATTAGACTAGTTTTTAGGGTGATTTTAGCTGTATTATATGTCTACCTCTCGTGTATTAAGATAGCCCAGATATAGAGGCTCTAAATCCCGTTTTATGTCTCCACCATACAAGACCAATTCACTTTAGTGTCCAATCTCAGAAAATAGTTTTTGAGAAAATATTATTTTGTCAATTCAATGTTAATTAGCCTAGTTTTTAGGGTGATTTTAGCTCTATTATATGTCTACCTCTCATGTATTAAGATAGCCCAGTTATAGAGGCTCTAAATTCCGTTTTTATGTCTCCACCATACAAGACCAATTCACTTTAGTGTCCAATCTCAGAAAATAGTTTTTGAGAAAATATTATTTTGTCAATTCAATGTTAATTAGCCTAGTTTTTAGGGTGATTTTAGCTCTATTATATGTCTACCTCTCGTGTATTAAGATAGCCCAGTTATAGAGGCTCTAAATTCCGTTTTTATGTCTCCACCATACAAGACCAATTCACTTTAGTGTCCAATCTCAGAAAATAGTTTTTGAGAAAATATTATTTTGTCAATTCAATGTTAATTATCTTAGTTTTTAGGGTGATTTTAGCTCTATTATATGTCTACCTCTCGTGTATTAAGATAGCCCAGTTATAGAGGCTCTAAATTCCGTTTTTATGTCTCCACCATACAAGACCAATTCACTTTAGTGTCCAATCTCAGAAAATAGTTTTTGAGAAAATATTATTTTGTCAATTCAATGTTAATTAGCCTAGTTTTTAGGGTGATTTTAGCTCTATTATATGTCTACCTCTCATGTATTAAGATAGCCCAGTTATAGAGGCTCTAAATTCCGTTTTTATGTCTCCACCATACAAGACCAATTCACTTTAGTGTCCAATCTCAGAAAATAGTTTTTGAGAAAATATTATTTTGTCAATTCAATGTTAATTAGCCTAGTTTTTAGGGTGATTTTAGCTCTATTATATGTCTACCTCTCATGTATTAAGATAGCCCAGTTATAGAGGCTCTAAATCCCGTTTTATGTCTCCACCATACAAGACCAATTCACTTTAGTGTCCAATCTCAGAAAATAGTTTTTGAGAAAATATTATTTTGTCAATTCAATGTTAATTAGCCTAGTTTTTAGGGTGATTTTAGCTCTATTATATGTCTACCTCTCATGTATTAAGATAGCCCAGTTATAGGGGCTCTAAATCCCGTTTTTATGTCTCCACCATACAAGACCAATTCACTTTAGTGTCCAATCTCAGAAAATAGTTTTTGAGAAAATATTATTTTGTCAATTCAATGTTAATTAGCCTAGTTTTTAGGGTGATTTTAGCTCTATTATATGTCTACCTCTCATGTATTAAGATAGCCCAGTTATAGAGGCTCTAAATCCCGTTTTTATGTCTCCACCATACAAGACCAATTCACTTTAGTGTCCAATCTCAGAAAATAGTTTTTGAGAAAATATTATTTTGTCAATTCAATGTTAATTAGCCTAGTTTTTAGGGTGATTTTAGCTCTATTATATGTCTACCTCTCATGTATTAAGATAGCCCAGTTATAGAGGCTCTAAATCCCGTTTTATGTCTCCACCATACAAGACCAATTCACTTTAGTGTCCAATCTCAGAAAATAGTTTTTGAGAAAATATTATTTTGTCAATTCAATGTTAATTAGCCTAGTTTTTAGGGTGATTTTAGCTCTATTATATGTCTACCTCTCATGTATTAAGATAGCCCAGATATAGGGGCTCTAAATCCCGTTTTTATGTCTCCACCATACAAGACCAATTCACTTTAGTGTCCAATCTCAGAAAATAGTTTTTGAGAAAATATTATTTTGTCAATTCAATGTTAATTAGCCTAGTTTTTAGGGTGATTTTAGCTCTATTATATGTCTACCTCTCATGTATTAAGATAGCCCAGTTATAGGGGCTCTAAATCCCGTTTTTATGTCTCCACCATACAAGACCAATTCACTTTAGTGTCCAATCTCAGAAAATAGTTTTTGAGAAAATATTATTTTGTCAATTCAATGTTAATTAGCCTAGTTTTTAGGGTGATTTTAGCTCTATTATATGTCTACCTCTCATGTATTAAGATAGCCCAGTTATAGGGGCTCTAAATCCCGTTTTTATGTCTCCACCATACAAGACCAATTCACTTTAGTGTCCAATCTCAGAAAATAGTTTTTGAGAAAATATTATTTTGTCAATTCAATGTTAATTAGCCTAGTTTTTAGGGTGATTTTAGCTCTATTATATGTCTACCTCTCATGTATTAAGATAGCCCAGTTATAGGGGCTCTAAATCCCGTTTTTATGTCTCCACCATACAAGACCAATTCACTTTAGTGTCCAATCTCAGAAAATAGTTTTTGAGAAAATATTATTTTGTCAATTCAATGTTAATTAGCCTAGTTTTTAGGGTGATTTTAGCTCTATTATATGTCTACCTCTCATGTATTAAGATAGCCCAGTTATAGGGGCTCTAAATCCCGTTTTTATGTCTCCACCATACAAGACCAATTCACTTTAGTGTCCAATCTCAGAAAATAGTTTTTGAGAAAATATTATTTTGTCAATTCAATGTTAATTAGCCTAGTTTTTAGGGTGATTTTAGCTCTATTATATTATGTCTACCTCTCATGTATTAAGATAGCCCAGTTATAGAGGCTCTAAATCCCGTTTTGTGTCTCCACCATACAAGACCAATTCACTTTAGTGTCCAATCTCAGAAAATAGTTTTTGAGAAAATATTATTTTGTCAATTCAATGTTAATTAGCCTAGTTTTTAGGGTGATTTTAGCTCTATTATATGTCTACCTCTCATGTATTAAGATAGCCCAGTTATAGAGGCTCTAAATCCCGTTTTGTGTCTCCACCATACAAGACCAATTCACTTTAGTGTCCAATCTCAGAAAATAGTTTTTGAGAAAATATTATTTTGTCATTTCAATGTTAATTAGACTAGTTTTTAGGGTGATTTTAGCTGTATTATATGTCTACCTCTCATGTATTAAGATAGCCCAGTTATAGAGGCTCTAAATCCCGTTTTATGTCTCCACCATACAAGACCAATTCACTTTAGTGTCCAATCTCAGAAAATAGTTTTTGAGAAAATATTATTTTGTCAATTCAATGTTAATTAGACTAGTTTTTAGGGTGATTTTAGCTGTATTATATGTCTACCTCTCATGTATTAAGATAGCCCAGTTATAGAGGCTCTAAATCCCGTTTTATGTCTCCACCATACAAGACCAATTCACTTTAGTGTCCAATCTCAGAAAATAGTTTTTGAGAAAATATTATTTTGTCAATTCAATGTTAGTTAGACTAGTTTTTAGGGTGATTTTAGCTCTATTATATGTCTACCTCTCATGTATTAAGATAGCCCAGTTATAGAGGCTCTAAATCCCGTTTTATGTCTCCACCATACAAGACCAATTCACTTTAGTGTCCAATCTCAGAAAATAGTTTTTGAGAAAATATTATTTTGTCAATTCAATGTTAATTAGCCTAGTTTTTAGGGTGATTTTAGCTCTATTATATGTCTACCTCTCATGTATTAAGATAGCCCAGTTATAGGGGCTCTAAATCCCGTTTTTATGTCTCCACCATACAAGACCAATTCACTTTAGTGTCCAATCTCAGAAAATAGTTTTTGAGAAAATATTATTTTGTCAATTCAATGTTAATTAGCCTAGTTTTTAGGGTGATTTTAGCTCTATTATATGTCTACCTCTCATGTATTAAGATAGCCCAGTTATAGGGGCTCTAAATCCCGTTTTTATGTCTCCACCATACAAGACCAATTCACTTTAGTGTCCAATCTCAGAAAATAGTTTTTGAGAAAATATTATTTTGTCAATTCAATGTTAATTAGCCTAGTTTTTAGGGTGATTTTAGCTCTATTATATGTCTACCTCTCATGTATTAAGATAGCCCAGTTATAGGGGCTCTAAATCCCGTTTTTATGTCTCCACCATACAAGACCAATTCACTTTAGTGTCCAATCTCAGAAAATAGTTTTTGAGAAAATATTATTTTGTCAATTCAATGTTAATTAGCCTAGTTTTTAGGGTGATTTTAGCTCTATTATATGTCTACCTCTCATGTATTAAGATAGCCCAGTTATAGGGGCTCTAAATCCCGTTTTTATGTCTCCACCATACAAGACCAATTCACTTTAGTGTCCAATCTCAGAAAATAGTTTTTGAGAAAATATTATTTTGTCAATTCAATGTTAATTAGCCTAGTTTTTAGGGTGATTTTAGCTCTATTATATGTCTACCTCTCATGTATTAAGATAGCCCAGTTATAGGGGCTCTAAATCCCGTTTTTATGTCTCCACCATACAAGACCAATTCACTTTAGTGTCCAATCTCAGAAAATAGTTTTTGAGAAAATATTATTTTGTCAATTCAATGTTAATTAGCCTAGTTTTTAGGGTGATTTTAGCTCTATTATATGTCTACCTCTCATGTATTAAGATAGCCCAGTTATAGAGGCTCTAAATCCCGTTTTGTGTCTCCACCATACAAGACCAATTCACTTTAGTGTCCAATCTCAGAAAATAGTTTTTGAGAAAATATTATTTTGTCAATTCAATGTTAATTAGCCTAGTTTTAGGGTGATTTTAGCTCTATTATATGTCTACCTCTCATGTATTAAGATAGCCCAGTTATAGAGGCTCTAAATCCCGTTTTGTGTCTCCACCATACAAGACCAATTCACTTTAGTGTCCAATCTCAGAAAATAGTTTTTGAGAAAATATTATTTTGTCATTTCAATGTTAATTAGACTAGTTTTTAGGGTGATTTTAGCTGTATTATATGTCTACCTCTCATGTATTAAGATAGCCCAGTTATAGAGGCTCTAAATCCCGTTTTATGTCTCCACCATACAAGACCAATTCACTTTAGTGTCCAATCTCAGAAAATAGTTTTTGAGAAAATATTATTTTGTCAATTCAATGTTAATTAGACTAGTTTTTAGGGTGATTTTAGCTGTATTATATGTCTACCTCTCATGTATTAAGATAGCCCAGTTATAGAGGCTCTAAATCCCGTTTTATGTCTCCACCATACAAGACCAATTCACTTTAGTGTCCAATCTCAGAAAATAGTTTTTGAGAAAATATTATTTTGTCAATTCAATGTTAATTAGACTAGTTTTTAGGGTGATTTTAGCTGTATTATATGTCTACCTCTCATGTATTAAGATAGCCCAGTTATAGAGGCTCTAAATCCCGTTTTATGTCTCCACCATACAAGACCAATTCACTTTAGTGTCCAATCTCAGAAAATAGTTTTTGAGAAAATATTATTTTGTCAATTCAATGTTAATTAGACTAGTTTTTAGGGTGATTTTAGCTGTATTATATGTCTACCTCTCATGTATTAAGATAGCCCAGTTATAGAGGCTCTAAATCCCGTTTTATGTCTCCACCATACAAGACCAATTCACTTTAGTGTCCAATCTCAGAAAATAGTTTTTGAGAAAATATTATTTTGTCAATTCAATGTTAATTAGCCTAGTTTTTAGGGTGATTTTAGCTGTATTATATGTCTACCTCTCATGTATTAAGATAGCCCAGTTATAGAGGCTCTAAATCCCGTTTTATGTCTCCACCATACAAGACCAATTCACTTTAGTGTCCAATCTCAGAAAATAGTTTTTGAGAAAATATTATTTTGTCAATTCAATGTTAATTAGACTAGTTTTTAGGGTGATTTTAGCTGTATTATATGTCTACCTCTCATGTATTAAGATAGCCCAGTTATAGAGGCTCTAAATCCCGTTTTATGTCTCCACCATACAAGACCAATTCACTTTAGTGTCCAATCTCAGAAAATAGTTTTTGAGAAAATATTATTTTGTCAATTCAATGTTAATTAGACTAGTTTTTAGGGTGATTTTAGCTGTATTATATGTCTACCTCTCATGTATTAAGATAGCCCAGTTATAGAGGCTCTAAATCCCGTTTTGTGTCTCCACCATACAAGACCAATTCACTTTAGTGTCCAATCTCAGAAAATAGTTTTTGAGAAAATATTATTTTGTCAATTCAATGTTAATTAGCCTAGTTTTTAGGGTGGTTTTAGCTGTATTATATGTCTACCTCTCATGTAGATAGCCCAGTTATAGAGGCTCTAAATCCCGTTTTATGTCTCCACCATACAAGACCAATTCACTTTAGTGTCCAATCTCAGAAAATAGTTTTTGAGAAAATATTATTTTGTCAATTCAATGTTAATTAGCCTAGTTTTTAGGGTGATTTTAGCTCTATTATATGTCTACCTCTCGTGTAGATAGCCCAGTTATAGAGGCTCTAAATCCCGTTTTATGTCTCCACCATACAAGACCAATTCACTTTAGTGTCCAATCTCAGAAAATAGTTTTTGAGAAAATATTATTTTGTCAATTCAATGTTAATTATCTTAGTTTTTAGGGTGATTTTAGCTCTATTATATGTCTACCTCTCGTGTAGATAGCCCAGTTATAGAGGCTCTAAATCCAGTTTTATGTCTCCACCATACAAGACCAATTCACTTTAGTGTCCAATCTCAGAAAATAGTTTTTGAGAAAATATTATTTTGTCAATTCAATGTTAATTATCTTAGTTTTTAGGGTGATTTTAGCTCTATTATATGTCTACCTCTCGTGTAGATAGCCCAGTTATAGAGGCTCTAAATCCGTTTTGTGTCTCCACCATACAAGACCAATTCACTTTAGTGTCCAATCTCAGAAAATAGTTTTTGAGAAAATATTATTTTGTCAATTCAATGTTAATTATCTTAGTTTTTAGGGTGATTTTAGCTGTATTATATGTCTACCTCTCGTGTAGATAGCCCAGTTATAGAGGCTCTAAATCCCGTTTTATGTCTCCACCATACAAGACCAAATCACTTTAGTGTCCAATCTCAGAAAATAGTTTTTGAGAAAATATTATTTTGTCAATTCAATGTTAATTAGACTAGTTTTTAGGGTGATTTTAGCTCTATTATATGTCTACCTCTCGTGTAGATAGCCCAGTTATAGAGGCTCTAAATCCCGTTTTATGTCTCCACCATACAAGACCAATTCACTTTAGTGTCCAATCTCAGAAAATAGTTTTTGAGAAAATATTATTTTGTCAATTCAATGTTAATTATCTTAGTTTTTAGGGTGATTTTAGCTGTATTATATGTCTACCTCTCGTGTAGATAGCCCAGTTATAGAGGCTCTAAATCCCGTTTTGTGTCTCCACCATACAAGACCAAATCACTTTAGTGTCCAATCTCAGAAAATAGTTTTTGAGAAATTATTATTTTGTCAATTCAATGTTAATTATCTTAGTTTTTAGGGTGATTTTAGCTGTATTATATGTCTACCTCTCGTGTAGATAGCCCAGTTATAGAGGCTCTAAATCCCGTTTTGTGTCTCCACCATACAAGACCAAATCACTTTAGTGTCCAATCTCAGAAAATAGTTTTTGAGAAATTATTATTTTGTCAATTCAATGTTAATTATCTTAGTTTTTAGGGTGATTTTAGCTGTATTATATGTCTACCTCTCGTGTATTAAGATAGCCCTGTTATAGAGGCTCTAAATCCCGTTTTGTGTCTCCACCATACAAGACCAATTCACTTTAGTGTCCAATCTCAGAAAATAGTTTTTGAGAAATTATTATTTTGTCAATTCAATGTTAATTATCTTAGTTTTTAGGGTGATTTTAGCTGTATTATATGTCTACCTCTCATGTATTAAGATTGCCCAGTTATAGAGGCTCTAAATCCCGTTTTGTGTCTCCACCATACAAGACCAATTCACTTTAGTGTCCAATCTCAGAAAATAGTTTTTGAGAAATTATTATTTTGTCAATTCAATGTTAATTAGACTAGTTTTTAGGGTGATTTTAGCTGTATTATATGTCTACCTCTCGTGTATTAAGATAGCCCAGATATAGAAGCTCTAAATCCCGTTTTATGTCTCCACCATACAAGACCAATTCACTTTAGTGTCCAATCTCAGAAAATAGTTTTTGAGAAAATATTATTTTGTCAATTCAATGTTAATTAGACTAGTTTTTAGGGTGATCTCTATTATATGTCTACCTCTCGTGTATTAAGATAGCCCAGTTATAGAGGCTCTAAATCCCGTTTTATGTCTCCACCATACAAGACCAATTCACTTTAGTGTCCAATCTCAGAAAATAGTTTTTGAGAAAATATTATTTTGTCAATTCAATGTTAATTAGACTAGTTTTTAGGGTGATTTTAGCTGTATTATATGTCTACCTCTCGTGTATTAAGATAGCCCAGATATAGAGGTTCTAAATCCAGTTTTATGTCTCCACCATACAAGACCAATTCACTTTAGTGTCCAATCTCAGAAAATAGTTTTTGAGAAAATATTATTTTGTCAATTCAATGTTAATTAGCCTAGTTTTTAGGGTGATTTTAGCTCTATTATATGTCTACCTCTCATGTATTAAGATAGCCCAGTTATAGAGGCTCTAAATTCCGTTTTTATGTCTCCACCATACAAGACCAATTCACTTTAGGTCCAATCTCAGAAAATAGTTTTGGAGAAAATATTATTTTGTCAATTCAATGTTAATTATCTTAGTTTTTAGGGTGATTTTAGCTCTATTATATGTCTACCTCTCGTGTATTAAGATAGCCCAGTTATAGAGGCTCTAAATTCCGTTTTTATGTCTCCACCATACAAGACCAATTCACTTTAGTGTCCAATCTCAGAAAATAGTTTTTGAGAAAATATTATTTTGTCAATTCAATGTTAATTAGCCTAGTTTTTAGGGTGATTTTAGGCTCTATTATATGTCTACCTCTCATGTATTAAGATAGCCCAGTTATAGAGGCTCTAAATTCCGTTTTTATGTCTCCACCATACAAGACCAATTCACTTTAGTGTCCAATCTCAGAAAATAGTTTTTGAGAAAATATTATTTTGTCAATTCAATGTTAATTAGCCTAGTTTTTAGGGTGATTTTAGCTCTATTATATGTCTACCTCTCATGTATTAAGATAGCCCAGTTATAGAGGCTCTAAATCCCGTTTTATGTCTCCACCATACAAGACCAATTCACTTTAGTGTCCAATCTCAGAAAATAGTTTTTGAGAAAATATTATTTTGTCAATTCAATGTAATAGCCTAGTTTTTAGGGTGATTTTAGCTCTATTATATGTCTACCTCTCATGTATTAAGATAGCCCAGTTATAGGGCTCTAAATCCCGTTTTTATGTCTCCACCATACAAGACCAATTCACTTTAGTGTCCAATCTCAGAAAATAGTTTTGAGAAAATATTATTTTGTCAATTCAATGTTAATTAGCCTAGTTTTTAGGGTGATTTTAGCTCTATTATATGTCTACCTCTCATGTATTAAGATAGCCCAGTTATAGAGGCTCTAAATCCCGTTTTTATGTCTCCACCATACAAGACCAATTCACTTTAGTGTCCAATCTCAGAAAATAGTTTTTGAGAAAATATTATTTTGTCAATTCAATGTTAATTAGCCTAGTTTTTAGGGTGATTTTAGCTCTATTATATGTCTACCTCTCATGTATTAAGATAGCCCAGTTATAGAGGCTCTAAATCCCGTTTTATGTCTCCACCATACAAGACCAATTCACTTTAGTGTCCAATCTCAGAAAATAGTTTTTGAGAAAATATTATTTTGTCAATTCAATGTTAATTAGCCTAGTTTTTAGGGTGATTTTAGCTCTATTATGTCTACCTCTCATGTATTAAGATAGCCCAGTTATAGGGGCTCTAAATCCCGTGTTTATGTCTCCACCATACAAGACCAATTCACTTTAGTGTCCAATCTCAGAAAATAGTTTTTGAGAAAATATTATTTTGTCAATTCAATGTTAATTAGCCTAGTTTTTAGGGTGATTTTAGCTCTATTATATGTCTACCTCTCATGTATTAAGATAGCCCAGTTATAGGGGCTCTAAATCCCGTTTTTATGTCTCCACCATACAAGACCAATTCACTTTAGTGTCCAATCTCAGAAAATAGTTTTTGAGAAAATATTATTTTGTCAATTCAATGTTAATTAGCCTAGTTTTTAGGGTGATTTTAGCTCTATTATATGTCTACCTCTCATGTATTAAGATAGCCCAGTTATAGGGGCTCTAAATCCCGTTTTTATGTCTCCACCATACAAGACCAATTCACTTTAGTGTCCAATCTCAGAAAATAGTTTTTGAGAAAATATTATTTTGTCAATTCAATGTTAATTAGCCTAGTTTTTAGGGTGATTTTAGCTCTATTATATGTCTACCTCTCATGTATTAAATAGCCCAGTTATAGGGGCTCTAAATCCCGTTTTTATGTCTCCACCATACAAGACCAATTCACTTTAGTGTCCAATCTCAGAAAATAGTTTTTGAGAAAATATTATTTTGTCAATTCAATGTTAATTAGCCTAGTTTTTAGGGTGATTTTAGCTCTATTATATGTCTACCTCTCATGTATTAAGATAGCCCAGTTATAGGGGCTCTAAATCCCGTTTTTATGTCTCCACCATACAAGACCAATTCACTTTAGTGTCCAATCTCAGAAAATAGTTTTTGAGAAAATATTATTTTGTCAATTCAATGTTAATTAGCCTAGTTTTTAGGGTGATTTTAGCTCTATTATATTATGTCTACCTCTCATGTATTAAGATAGCCAGTTATAGAGGCTCTAAATCCCGTTTTGTGTCTCCACCATACAAGACCAATTCACTTTAGTGTCCAATCTCAGAAAATAGTTTTTGAGAAAATATTATTTTGTCAATTCAATGTTAATTAGCCTAGTTTTTAGGGTGATTTTAGCTCTATTATATGTCTACCTCTCATGTATTAAGATAGCCCAGTTATAGAGGCTCTAAATCCCGTTTTGTGTCTCCACCATACAAGACCAATTCACTTTAGTGTCCAATCTCAGAAAATAGTTTTTGAGAAAATATTATTTTGTCATTTCAATGTTAATTAGACTAGTTTTTAGGGTGATTTTAGCTGTATTATATGTCTACCTCTCATGTATTAAGATAGCCCAGTTATAGAGGCTCTAAATCCCGTTTTATGTCTCCACCATACAAGACCAATTCACTTTAGTGTCCAATCCCAGAAAATATTTTTAGAGAGAATATTATTTTGGTCAATTCAATGTTAACTAGCCTAGTTTTTAGGCTGATTTTAGCTCTATTATATGTCTACGTCTCGTGTAGATAGCCCAGTTATAGAGGCTCTAAACCCCGCTTCGTGTCTCCACCATACAAGACCAATTCACTTTAGTGTCCAATCCCAGAAAATATTTTTAGAGAGAATATTATTTTGGTCAATTCAATGTTAACTAGCCTAGTTTTTAGGCTGATTTTAGCTCTATTATATGTCTACGTCTTGTGTAGATAGCCCAGTTATAGAGGCTCTAAACCCGCTTCGTGTCTCCACTATACAAGACCAATTCACTTTAGTGTCCCATCCCAGAAAATATTTTTAGAGAGAATATTATTTTGGTCAATTCAATGTTAACTAGCCTAGTTTTTAGGCTGATTTTAGCTCTATTATATGTCTACGTCTCGTGTAGATAGCCCAGTTATAGAGGCTCTAAACCCCGCTTCGTGTCTCCACTATACAAGACCAATTCACTTTAGTGTCCAATCCCAGAAAATATTTTTAGAGAGAATATTATTTGGTCAATTCAATGTTAACTAGCCTAGTTTTTAGGCTGATTTTAGCTCTATTATATGTCTACGTCTCGTGTAGATAGCCCAGTTATAGAGGCTCTAAACCCCGCTTCGTGTCTCCACGATACAAGACCAATTAACTTTAGTGTCCAATCCCAGAAAATATTTTTAGAGAGAATATTATTTTGGTCAATTCAATGTTAACTAGCCTAGTTTTTAGGCTGATTTTAGCTCTATTATATGTCTACGTCTCGTGTAGATAGCCCAGTTATAGAGGCTCTAAACCCCGCTTCGTGTCTCCACTATACAAGACCAATTCACTTTAGTGTCCAATCCCAGAAAATATTTTTAGAGAGAATATTATTTTGGTCAATTCAATGTTAACTAGCCTAGTTTTTAGGCTGATTTTAGCTCTATTATATGTCTTCGTCTCGTGTAGATAGCCCAGTTATAGAGGCTCTAAACCCCGCTTCGTGTCTCCACTATACAAGACCAATTCACTTTAGTGTCCAATCCCAGAAAATATTTTTAGAGAGAATATTATTTTGGTCAATTCAATGTTAACTAGCCTAGTTTTTAGGCTGATTTTAGCTCTATTATATGTCTACGTCTCGTGTAGATAGCCCAGTTATAGAGGCTCTAAACCCCGCTTCGTGTCTCCACTATACAAGACCAATTCACTTTAGTGTCCAATCCAGAAAATATTTTTAGAGAGAATATTATTTTGGTCAATTCAATGTTAACTAGCCTAGTTTTTAGGCTGATTTTAGCTCTATTATATGTCTACGTCTCGTGTAGATAGCCCAGTTATAGAGGCTCTAAACCCCGCTTCGTGTCTCCACTATACAGACCAATTCACTTTAGTGTCCAATCCCAGAAAATATTTTTAGAGAGAATATTATTTTGGTCAATTAAATGTTAACTAGCCTAGTTTTTAGGCTGATTTTAGCTCTATTATATGTCTACGTCTCGTGTAGATAGCCCAGTTATAGAGGCTCTAAACCCGCTTCGTGTCTCCACTATACAAGACCAATTCACTTTAGTGTCCAATCCCAGAAAATATTTTTAGAGAGAATATTATTTTGGTCAATTCATGTTAACTAGCCTAGTTTTTAGGGTGATTTTAGCTATATTATATGTCTACGTCTCGTGTAGATAGCCCAGTTATAGAGGCTCTAAACCCCGCTTCGTGTCTCCACTATACAAGACCAATTCACTTTAGTGTCCAATCCCAGAAAATATTTTTAGAGAGAATATTATTTTGGTCAATTCAATGTTAACTAGCCTAGTTTTTAGGCAGATTTTAGCTCTATTATATGTCTACGTCTCATGTAGATAGCCCAGTTATAGAGGCTCTAAACCCCGCTTCGTGTCTCCACTATACAAGACCAATTCACTTTAGTGTCCAATCCCAGAAAATATTTTTAGAGAGAATATTATTTTGGTCAATTCAATGTTAACTAGCCTAGTTTTTAGGCTGATTTTAGCTCTATTATATGTCTACGTCTCGTGTAGATAGCCCAGTTATAGAGGCTCTAAACCCCGCTTCGTGTCTCCACTATACAAGACCAATTCACTTTAGTGTCCAATCCCAGAAAATATTTTTAGAGAGAATATTATTTTGGTCAATTCAATGTTAACTAGCCTAGTTTTTAGGCTGATTTTAGCTCTATTATATGTCTACGTCTCGTGTAGATAGCCCAGTTATAGAGGCTCTAAACCCCGCTTCGTGTCTCCACTATACAAGACCAATTCACTTTAGTGTCCAATCCCAGAAAATATTTTTAGAGAGAATATTATTTTGGTCAATTCAATGTTAACTAGCCTAGTTTTTAAGTCTGATTTTAGCTCTATTATATGTCTACGTCTCGTGTAGATAGCCCAGTTATAGAGGCTCTAAACCCCGCTTCGTGTCTCCACTATACAAGACCAATTCACTTTAGTGTCCAATCCAGAAAATATTTTTAGAGAGAATATTATTTTGGTCAATTTCAATGTTAACTAGCCTAGTTTTTAGGCTGATTTTAGCTCTATTATATGTCTACGTCTCGTGTATATAGCCCAGTTATAGAGGCTCTAAACCCCGCTTCGTGTCTCCACTATACAAGACCAATTCACTTTAGTGTCCAATCCCAGAAAATATTTTTAGAGAGAATATTATTTTGGTCAATTCAATGTTAACTAGCCTAGTTTTTAGGCTGATTTTAGCTCTATTATATGTCTACGTCTCGTGTAGATAGCCCAGTTATAGAGGCTCTAAACCCCGCTTCGTGTCTCCACTATACAAGACCAATTCACTTTAGTGTCCAATCCCAGAAAATATTTTTAGAGAGAATATTATTTTGGTCAATTCAATGTTAACTAGCCTAGTTTTTAGGCTGATTTTAGCTCTATTATATGTCTACGTCTCGTGTAGATAGCCCAGTTATAGAGGCTCTAAACCCCGCTTCGTGTCTCCACTATACAAGACCAATTCACTTTAGTGTCCAATCCCAGAAAATATTTTTAGAGAGAATATTATTTTGGTCAATTCAATGTTAACTAGCCTAGTTTTTAGGCTGATTTTAGCTCTATTATATGTCTACGTCTTGTGTAGATAGCCCAGTTATAGAGGCTCTAAACCCCGCTTCGTGTCTCCACTATACAAGACCAATTCACTTTAGTGTCCAATCCCAGAAAATATTTTTAGAGAGAATATTATTTTGGTCAATTCAATGTTAACTAGCCTAGTTTTTAGGCTGATTTTAGCTCTATTATATGTCTACATCTCGTGTAGATAGCCCAGTTATAGAGGCTCTAAACCCCGCTTCGTGTCTCCACTATACAAGACCAATTCACTTTAGTGTCCAATCCCAGAAAATATTTTTAGAGAGAATATTATTTTGGTCAATTCAATGTTAACTAGCCTAGTTTATAGGCTGATTTTAGCTCTATTATATGTCTACGTCTCGTGTAGATAGCCCAGTTATAGAGGCTCTAAACCCCGCTTCGTGTCTCCAC
>JBAKBP010039455.1:0-14928 GCA_037953745.1 Lithodes maja | reverse complement strand
GCGTCCAAAGTAGAGTGAATTTTTTAGGTAATGATCGTCCAACAAGGGGAGCCACCCTGCCACACAAACATCCACGATGCGAATGCCAACGAGGTCCCTAGGTCTCCATTCGACCCCAAGTGGAAGCTCGAGACCGACAGGGGCACGGGATCCGGGCACCATCGTATCAGCTGAGCGTACCAAGCTTGGGCCGGCCATAGGGGCGCGAACAACCAAACTATGCCCTGGTACTCTTTCAGCCTGTGGAGGACCTTGCACAACAAAAGTGCGTCGGGTGGCGGAAACACGTACAGTGACTGCCACCTGGTCCAGTCCTCGCTGAAAGCGTCCGGTCCCCCCGCTGGAGTGCGAATCCAGCGGGTCAGGAACACAGGTAACTTGGTCGTCACGTGAGAAACGAACAAGTCGACCTGTGGAACACCCCAGGAGGCTGCCAGGTCGACGAATACGGTTTGTTTGAATGACCATGCGACCTGGCTGCTCCGTACCCGAGACAGAGCATCCGCCCACAGGTTGGCAGACTCGGGCAGGTAGGTTGCATGCAGCGTAATGTTGGAACGACCTGCCTGAAAAAACAGTTCCCCCGCCAGACCCTGAAGCACCGCGGATCTGGAGGAGCCCAGTGTCTGGAAGCAATGAACTGCAGTCACGTGGTCCATCCGGAAGGCCAACGACCTGCCGGGAAGGGCTTGTCCATGACCCCGCAGGAAGAATAACGGGACCAACAGTTTCAAGACGTTCAAGTGTAAGGGAGTGAAACCTGACCACGTGCCTTGGTGTTGGTGACCCATGTTTGACTGGGAGCCCCATCCCACCTCGCTCGACGTATCGGTGTCTATCCAGATGGTCGGCGGGGGCGAAGTCCAAGGCACAGCTCTCGCGAGCTTGCCCCGAACAACCCAGTGTGTCAAAAGCAAATGGATCGAGCGCGGAATCGGACAAAGCCGACGTGGAGGCAACAGTGGGAATGCTTTGTTGCCCAGTTGAATCAGGCATTTTGATCCTGAGCCTCCCTAGGGGAATGGTCAGACACGCCCAATGGAGCGACCCGATCAACGAGTCCCAGAGTTACCCGGTAATGGAGACCGAGTGCAACGCAGCGAAAAGTTTCCTTCGAATCTGCGAGGCGTTCACCCGACTCTGTCCGACGGTTGCGCTCGCCATGTCCCAGGCCAGGCCAACCCACGTCACGTCTTGCGACGGGGTGAGGCACGACTCGGGAACGTTTATCTTGAAACCGAAACGTGTGATGTGGTGGAAGACAAGGAGAGTGTGTTGTGCACATTGAGTGGGAGAGCCTGCGGAGATGAGCCAATCGCCCAAGTAAAACAGGATCTGAATCCTCTGACGGAGCAGGGGAGTCAGAGCCCGCTGGACGAGGAACGGAAAGACTCGTGGTGCGATATTGAGACCGAAGGGCAGCCTATCGAACGTGAACACCCTTTCGTGCAGCTGGAGCGCCAGATAGCACTGGAACCGAGGTGCAATCGGCACATGCCAATATGTGTCCTTGAGATCCAGGGATTTCACCCAGCAGCTGGGACGGAGCGCCAAACGCACCTGACTGATGGTGAGCATCCGAAAGCGGTCGTTCACGATATGCAAATGGAGGCACGACAGGGCGACCACCGGTCTCATCGCATCGCAGTCCGTCTTTGGGACCAGAAACACATGTGAGAGGAAGACCCGCTTGAGTGGCGAGACTTCCCGAACAATCCCATGCTCAAGCATTGACATGAGAACCGTGGCCACGTCTGGAGAGACGTGCCGATGTCGGGGAGGACGTCTTAGAGGGGGCCTAGACCGCCCCCTCCAGGACAGATCCCGCACCACAACCGGACGCGCCCACGATCGGCGAGGCCATTGCCGATAGTGGGGGTAAAAGAAGTCGGGAGGGGCCCCTTGTGTGAGCCTCAACACTTGTGCGGGGAGGCGGTCGGGAGAGAAGGGGGAAAAAACCCAGGAGGAACTAGCGGTTTGCTGAGCCAGCATAGTCGGCAGTCTGGCCGCGGCGAGACTGACCTCCACGGGCACCCCCTCCCCCGTAGCGACCGCGTCCCTGAAACCTGCACGGAGGATCCTGCGCAGGGCGGCGATGCACCTGCCTTGGGAATGGTACGCCGCGAGGACGCCTCAATGGCTAGCGGACGAGATGGGCGAAGAGACGAGCGGCGAACAGAAGGGTGCATGGCCCGGCCCCTACCCCCTTGGCGTCGCCGATCGATGGCACCTCGCCAAGGATGGCGTCCCCTCGGCGGACCGGCCTTCCTCCCACGACCCTGAGAGGAAGCGGCTGCGGGAGGCCGCGACGCCCCAGAAACACGGGGTGCGAAGTGTCCCGCAGTCGCAAAGAGGGAAGTCTCTTGCCACGCACCATCCGAGAAGAGACCCACAGGTGCGAGCTCAGAGAGAAACAGCTTCGTCGTGATCTCCGCGGGCGCCGTCTTACAGAAGGCCACCCTCAGCGACTGTCTACACTTAGCAGCCTCATGGACGGCATCCTGAAGGTCACCCACTGAGTTCAGGGCGACCTGCAGCTGCACGCGCCGCAAGGTCTCCCAACCCTTCTTGAGGTCACCAGCAGGCTCGGCTTCAAGAAGCCGGAGGTGAATCCCCGCCATTTGGAACAGCAGGAGGAGGGTGGAGAGCAAGCGAGCGGCGCGTTGCCGGAGCCGGTGATCCCGATCTAGGGCACTCTTCACCGATGGCACGAAGAAAGACTTGGGCAACTGGTCTAACACAATGTGAGGGGCATGCAGCCATGACCAATATGTGGGAGAGACCCCGGACGATGACAGGGCTAGCCCAGACACAAAAGTGTTGTCAGGTGACGGGAGAGAAAAAAAGACCCAGCAGACCTGACGCCAAAACCAACCCCCTCCGCCAGCCACCGATCTCAATGCCCGTCCTCAAGACTGGTGAGCTCGAGGATGACGTTGCCTTCAGCATCGCGAGCACTCTTCTCCAGAGGAAGACCGGCAATGGCTGACAGAGCGGGAGCATCAGCTAAGATGTCGTGGCGAATGTAGTCCGACCAGAAACGTGGAGACCCAGAGGGAGATACCCTAGGACGGTATGAAAAAAACTGCAAATCCGACCTACTGGGGTCAGTAAAAAGAAACTGACACCCAGACTTAACGCCCTCAGGTCACTTGCTCACACAAAATTTGGACACAACAAAGAAACTACCACCACAGTATATAAACAATACATAAGATCAGTGATGGAATACGCAAGCCCAGCCTGGGCTTCTAACCTAGCTGAAACACATCATAAGACCTTACAGACTATTCAAAACAAAGCCCTGAAGATCATTACAGGCTGCACAGCTACTGCACCCACAGATCACCTACATCAAGAAACCAAAATCCTCAAAGTCAAAGACCATCTGGACATGAGAGGCACTCAATTCCTGGCAGCAGCCTCCACGAACCAAGACCACCCACTAAACTACATGGCAACACACCCACAGACACCAAGAAATATCAAAACAACACCCAGCACACGGTATCACACACAATTATTGTCCTCTCTCCCTCCCTGCCCACCCCGAACCAACTTCCAGAAGCACATCCATACTCATATCTCTCACCGATCCATCCACTCACTCACAGACAACACGCAGCTGCATGCACGACCTCCCGAAATCCATCCTTCCGAATCCTCCCTTCCTCGCGAGGACAGAGTCCACCTGGCCAGGCTGAGATGCGGACACCATCCAGCTCTCCTGAGCTATCAGAAGAGACTGGATGACTCCGTTGTCGACGCCTGCCCGGGATGTAACACAGCACCCCATACCATTAAACACATCATAGAAGACTGCATTTCACACAACCACTTACGCCAACAACTCAATCTACACTCAATGAGAGCTCTGTGGGAAAGCCCGATCGTGGCCATGGCCTTTCTCAGGGACTCGGGGCTGTTCGGCCAGGCAGCTTAGGGAACAACAACTGGGGTGAGGCCGGAGATCCACCTCTTGGACTAGGCCGTCCGGAGTCAGTGCCCGGAAGATACCCAGAGCACTAATCTGTATATCCCAATTCTCAGCAACCGGCCGTTCCCCCCGTGCACGAGTGGCGGCACGTTCCGGGTGAGTAGCCACCACAGTCTGCCAAGACGCAGGCTCTCCACACAAAGAAGGGAGGACACGTTTGGGAATCTTAAACTTAGACAGTGGTGGAACACTAACGGGCTGAATAACCATCCCCAGCCCGCTCCCAGGCAGCACGACGAAAGACGGCGAAGGAGCCGGAGAGGGGGCTGGCGCAGGCAGAGCCGCGGCCGCCACCACAGGGGTTGCTGGGCCAGTAGGCAGTTGACCTTAGGAAAGGGGAAAGGCCAGTAAATCCTTCAGGTATCTACATCCAAGCGTCCCAACCGAATTGTCTAGCATCACAGCTGACGTGGGAGTGTCCGTGGGAAAAGAGAAGAGAGGCAAAGCATAGGCCCGACCTAGAGTTGGATAGAACCCACCTTAGGGCGGAACGGGCCCCGGGAGGCCCTAACCCAGATGCCAGAGGCTCATAATAGAGCGGTCCTGTTAGAGAAGGTGTCTAGGCAGAGGACCGACCAGGAGCGGGAGTCATCCACGCACCAGGGCGGAGCGAGCTGATGGCAGCCCGTCCTAGAGACTGCGGCACCGGTGAGGGTGGAAGGAAAAAACCTCTCAAGGCACTGGTGAGCACAATGTAGGTTAAGACTGTGGCGCAGGAACCTCAAGGCATGAGGGAGTTCAAAGTAGGTGAAGACCGTGTCTCAGGAACTCAAGGGTATGGGCGAGCTCAAAGTAGGTTAAGACTGTGTCGCAGGAACCTCAAGGTAGTGGAAAGCCCAATGTAGGGGAAGACTGGGTCTCAGGAACCCCAAGGTATAGGTGAGTCCAATATAGGGGAAGACAGCGTCTCAGGAGCCGGAATCAGACGAAAACTGGTGCCCCCAAGATGGGTTAGAAAAACCGTAGACAGGCAAGCAAGAGCAAGCCTAGGAGGCAACAGTGTCTGACATCCAAACCCCCCCCCCCCCCCCTCCCCAAAAGTTAGGCTAAGCGAAAAGTCGGCCTAGCCTAAAGAGGGGCAGGGAAAAAAGAAGCTCTATGTCGGAACGTAGAGCCCACTGCAAAACCGCGGTTTTGCAGGAATGTTACCCCGACCAGTATGTCGGACAGCAGAGAGCGGCCAAACAATCAGAGGATCACCGAAGACCGCATGTGCGGGGATCCTGGGGTATACGGCGGACGAACCAGAGAAGGAACTCTGACACTGTTGCCAACCCAAAAAATACCAAGAAGATGGTTTCACATTTCGGAGATTTTGCAGGAGCCGTGCATGACATGCCGGACCGAATTGGTAACAGTGTGAAGAGTTAGCAACAGCCCCCCATCGACTAAGGCTAGGCCACGAACGCCCCCCGCCAACAGTCGGAATAGCGACCCACTAACGGAGGTAACCAGGGCTCATCACTAGGCCTCTATGGGCCAGGAAGAGACCCCAATAGGGAAGGGAACCCTATGAGGAGGCGAAATGAAAAGAGAAAGAAGAGGACTGTGCCCCCCCCCTTCAGACATTAACCCTTGGGATCCGGGGGGCCTCATATGAAGTTTGATATTTTCAAACTTCATAATTCAGTAGCTACTGATTGAGACCACCTAGAGCAGTAAATTTGTTTGCAAATTGTAGAAAGTTTTCTTGTCTGTAGACTGCCGTTAAGATAACATCGCTACGTTGCGTGGTTGCCGAGTTCTGATGATTATATCGGCGACTTTTTAGCCGCGCATTTTGCCTCATATGAGGCCTCCCGGATTCCAAGGGTTAAGGTAGCCTAGCCTAGGAAAACTCCGATAGTGTGACAGCACTTCGCGAAACGAGTTCCCCCCCCCCCCCCCAATGTAAACCCCCCAAGCAGGTGAACAAATAAGGCGACAGTACCTGTAGGCCTTAGGCGGAGACGAGGGAGGCACAGGAGAGCATCCAAAGTGGAGCGGATCACAGCCTGGGAAACAGGGGAGAAGAGCATGAAACACCAGAACCGATGCATCAACAGGCATGGACAAGTAGCAATGCACTCTCCAACCCAAACCCAGAGAGGAGCGGACCATCAAGGTACCCTCCGGTCGAGGGCGGGACAACAGGACAGCCAAAAAAGCGTGAAACACACGCCACCGTAGGGCGGGGTAAACACGCCCTGGAGCGGTCCCAAGACGCTCCAGAGCGGGCCACAGCCACCAGAACCTTACCAAAGCACCTCAGAGACAAGTAGGACCGACCCAGAGCGGGGGAAGACACCAAGAAGAGAGGGAGCCGAAAAACCAAACGAACTGACATGGAGCGTGAAAAACCAGCGCTCCAAGGCGGGGCGGTCACGCTTGAGCGGGAGGACGATATAGCTGTCACACGCTCTCAAAGCATTAACCACCAGAACCGATGCATCAACAGGCATGGACAATTAGCAATGCACTCCCCAACCCAAACCCAGAGAGGAGTGGACCATCAAGGTACACTCCGGTCGGGGGCGGGACAACAGGACAGCCAAAAAAGCGTGAAATACACGCCGCCGTAGGGCGGGGTAAACATGCCCTGGAGCGGGCCACAGCCACCAGAAACTTACCAAAACCCCTCAGAGACAAGTAGGACCGACCCAGAGCGTGGGAAGAACCCACGCTCCAGGGCGGGTGAAGACACCATGAAGAGAGGGAGCCGAAAAACCAAACAAACCGACCTGGAGCGTGAAAAACCAGCGCTCCAGGGCGGGGTGGCCACACTTGAGCGGGAGGACGATATAGCGGTCTCACGCTCGGTCCAGAGCGGCACCAAAGAAGGAGAAGACAGCGCCGAAGCGACAGACGCACGCCCGGGAGCGGTAATACCGACGTTCCAGGGCGAAGCGGCGACCTATTAATAGTCTGAGGGCCAGGGTAAGTGAAAGAAGACAGGTGAGAAGCGCCAGACGCTAGCCCTGGAGCGGTAGTACTGACGCGGCGAGCCAGGTCCAAGTTAGAGAGGACCGAAGCGTCACTCACCGACGACACTTAAGGACATCAAAATAATGTGTTCGGCTGCTAAACATAGGCCCCCCAGGGACTCCAGAAGAGGAACGCCAACCAAAGACCGACCTGGCGTGGGACGTGACCCACGAACAGGGAGGAGCAGAGGAAGACATAGCCTAATCACAAGGCCCTAAGGTGGCAAAAACAAGGTAAATAGCAGAACACAAAGTTGGGGTTCTGGAAAGCCAGAGGTAGTCAGATAACTGGTGCGAATCCCACAAATATAAGAAGGGGGGTCAAGGGACATCCCCAGGGGTTGCAACAGAATTGAACGACAAAATGCCCCTGAAGGCTAGGCTACCCTAAAAAGTTAGCCTAATCGGCACTAGGTGATAGGAATAAATTAAAAGAAGGACGCCACTAGCAACCGCACACCCAAAGAGGTGTGAGTGCGACATTAAAAGACCAATCATGGGGCAAGTGACATCCCGGGTCGGCGCCCCCCACCATAACATTACCCGAAAAACCGAAGTTAGCCTAGCCACTGAAAAAACTCGCGTAAGTCAGAAACTAAGGTAGCGACAAGAAGCCCTAAATGAATAGAACCTATCAAAACCTAAACTAAAGTCACCGCAAGGCTAAAAGCAAAATAAGGCAAAGGCCTTGCAAACATTAGCGGTGTCCAATGACACGCATGCGCAGAGGGCTGAAAACATGAGAGACCTCCACTTTCAACGCAAACACTCGAATAAAACACCTGAGTGCCCATTTTACGTTGTGCCTACAACACGGATCATCTATCTATAAATCCAGGCGCCAAATAAAGGCCCAAAACTCACCAAAAGGTGACGAAGATAGGAGTGGAAGGCACCAAAATACGGAGCACCAGAAACACGTGTGCACCCGAGTGGTAGCGCGAAAGAGATGCCCTTTAATCCGGAACGGGTTAGAAGGTACGCCCCTGACAGCGGCGTGAAGAGCCAGATGGAATGGCCTAGTCGACAACTTTTTCTTTTCTTTCTCGTTTCTCTTTTCAATTTTCTATTAAAAAGACCTCAAAAGTATGTACAACGTACCTAGTCGAGAGAGTAAGGTGCTACTCTAGATGTTATCGATTTAATTCGCGCTATGTGTATACGATAATTGCCGCTCTAGAGCGAAGCAGACTACATCGTCATAGTATAAGCTCTACGCTCTGCGTTGGAACGTAGAGGCTACAACTAAATTGTGAGTTTGGTATCAATTGGTATTACAATAAGAGGAAAGGCGTCTGGACAAAAGCCTCTCATAGAGCTTGGATAGGATAGGTGTAATGGAGATAGGGCGATAGTCATTAGGAGATTATGAGGCAGTATTTCCCTTTGGAATAGGAGTGATAATAGCCTTATGCCAGCAAAGAGGAAAACTACCTGATTTCAAAAGCAACCTAAACACCACGGCCAATTTAGGTGCCAAGACCACTGCAACCTTTTTAAAAAAGAGAGGGAAAAACCCATCCGGGTCTGTGCCACCATAGGTATCAAGATCCAGCAAGTACCTTTTCAGTTCAGCTGATTTGAATGCCATTGAATTGAGGTTGGGTCTAGGGAAACATGTCAATGGCAAAGACAATTCCTGATTACTCTGCTTATTAATACAAATATTAGATAGAATATTAGCCTTCGATAATGGATCAAAAGAGATGGAGCCATCAGAATCACAAAGAGGAGGCATGGAGGAATCTATTCCAAATAAAGAGGATTTCAAAGCGGACCACCATTTATGAGGCTGTGTAGCTCCTGCCAGAACATCCTGAAGATGGGAGTTATAATCCCTCTCAGCACCATCATAAACTCTCTGCGCAGCTGCCCTTTTAAAAACATAATTTTCCCAATGCAAGGGGGTTTGATTACGCCTCCATAGACGATATGCAGCCTGTTTGTCATCAAATGCACGCTTGCAGTCATCATTAAACCATGCTTTATCCCTGATACGAGACTTAATTGTTTTTGATGGAACTCTTTTGCGAAGGATACCAAGAAGGGAATTGTCGAGAGCTGAAACCGGGTCATGAGATCTTAGTATGTGATTCCACTCAATATTACAAACATCATTACAAACGTTGTCCCAGTTAACCCGGGATTTAAGGTAGACTTTACGTGAGAGAGTAATATCAGGAACAGAAAAATCAAGATTAATTTTACACATGATGGCATTGTGGTCGGAAGTGCCAACAGGTACAAGAACAGAGGTTTCTACAACGCCAGGAATATCTGTTAGTATCAAGACAATTTCCAGACATATGAGTAGGTCCTTGGATTAGCTGTTCACAACCAGATAAGTTTGCAAAATCCAATGCAGCAAGACCATTTCTATTAGTTGGAGAGACCGAGTTCAACCACTCTTGATGATGCGCATTGACATCACCAACAAAAATAAAGGATGATTTGACATCTACAGACTGTATTGAAGCCATGGCTGTTAAGAGGCAGTCATATATGTCATTGCTAACATCAGGATTTATGTACAGGCTAAAAATGTAATGATTATGATACTTGCTGGAAACTTTAACTAACTGCATCTCATGGCATTTACAAATATGCTTTGTTAAGTGCTGAGCATTATACCCAGATCTAATATACAAGCTCATTCCACGAGCACGAGGAATAGAATCACGCCGAATAAGAACTGGTTTACCGAAGTTAGGTATAAGAAGTTCAGAATAATCTCTATAACCAGAGACAGGGTTTCAGAACAAAAGACAATATCATAATCAACAGATGCCAATGTAAGATCCTTGATGTTTTTATAGAGACCACGAATATTAAAATAAAATACACGACAACTTGTAACAGGTTGTCTGTGAGGACCGGGATTAACTTCTATATCACCGGACAAAAGTAGAAACAAAAACAGAAAAAGTTGAAAGCAATCCATACACAAATACATAAAGATGGATATAAACAGATCGACCCAGACGGAGCCATCACATCTGGGTAAGGTATAAAACAAGCCCCAAAGACACCATATCCAAGGGGGAGCAGTAGCGGTGGAGTTTATTTGTTTAGAAAAGACGAGAAACAGAAAAAGAATGCCAAATCTCCTGAAAATCCACCAGACTCAAAAGTCTTCCTCATTGGCCTGCTAACCACCGTGGGGGAAAAAACGAGATTGCAGGAAAAGGAAGGAAAGTTGCTGTATAGCACCAAACAACAGGGATGGATGAAAACGGACTGGAAGACCTTGGTGCAGGCTATGGCATCATCCTAAACATCCATCATGGTAAAATACCATAGGTTTGCTAGATGGCCGTTGACTAATATATAGTTCATCCGCCCTTTGACAGGTATTGCTTTTAGTCCTGCAGGGTGTCTAGCCACCCACCCTCCAAATTATTCCTCTTAGCATACATGATGAAATTCTACCAATAGTACTTATTTAATATTTTTGTGACAAGACCCAGCCAGGGTTCAAACCCAGGCCAGTAGTGCAGCACTCCAGCACCTTAACCACTAGACCACCGAGGAGCTACAAAAGTAGTGGCTTCATTTGGAATCTCATACCATCCACCACCACCCGCTTCGACATGTGATCACGTAGCTAGATATACACACAAACACCTCACACACAAACACTAGCAACTAAGTACTAGAGAAGGATACTTGTAATCTGGGGCACTTTGAAGGCCTCACTGAATAAACAAATAGAGCCCTAATATATTTAATAGTTTTGTGACATGACCCAGTCAGTGTGCTTGCTCCTGTCTTAGCAAACATTTCCGTCTGTGTACCCATACCTTGTGTGTCCCACTCTCCTGGAATGAAGTAAACATTGTGACGCACCCAGTGCGTGGCAACGCAACCTGATTGTACTCCTTGGTACTCCACTGTACCGCCCGTACCACTGTACCGTGCTGGCTACCGTCAGCAGCTATGTATATTGAGTGTGACAACTTATAACTATGTTCTTTGTATCTCTGCAAAGGTCTCGTCATGTGCTAACCAGTGGTGGGTTTTGTTTTAAGCCATGTCGAGACCTTCCATTTAATATGTAGTATCAATAGAGAAGTTGATAGATAAGACAATGGGAGTTCAGAGAGAGAGAGTGAGTTAGGCTTCAGAGCGAGAGGGTAGCAACGCGCCACGCTGCCGGGGGGGTGGTTGCCAGACGTATGGACTGGTTGGCAGCCTTGCGCTTATAGCTGGGCGCGACAGGGTTGGTAGTCCATTGCCGCCTGCCTATGCTGCCTGGGCTGCCCATGTTGTCGTACAGCACATTGCCTGGAGGCTCGCTGTGTGTTCCATGATCAGGTTGCCTAGAACCTTTGAGATTCTAACATCCCTTGCCCTCTCTCCCAACTTCTCACGGTTGCACTCTTTCTCTCTGACGACATTACTCTCATTTCATTCTTCTCTCTATTTAAATGCATAACCTTCCCTTGAGGTCCTAAAGGAGTTTCAGCACTCACCTCTCGTATTACTCTTAGGACAAGCATATATTTACATGTATTAGATTTAAGGGGTTAATGTGAACAGCGATCTTCTTGATGAGGATAGTTGGTGAACGTTCTACATGTTCACGAGTTATATGCCCCGCTCATCATCCAATTTGTGACTAGACTGGTGCCATGTGTAAGAGCCCGACCATGCCCAGGAGTTGTCTGTAGAGGGGCGAGGACTTAGCCTTGATTTGCATACCGAGCCAGGAGCGAGTGTAGTACCAGAGACTACAGCTCGCTCGTAGTGCCGGTATAGTAGAGTAACGTAATTTATCTGTCCTTGTGTTCTCTACAGTCTTTTCCTGGGTTCTCGCTTTCGGTGCTGGGACTCGTTGTTCCTGTGACTTGGCCTGCTAGCTAGAACACATGGGGATGATGAGTGGGATATATCTTTATTTTACTATGCATTGCAGCTCTCTTTAAGTATATGTATGTAACACTTTACAATACACATTACTCACACACAAGACAACACTATTAATACTTTCATGTATCAATTAACTGCACTGTCGTTTTGCTGCTGTGTCCGGAGTTCTATTGCGTAGGGCGCATACGGACTCAGAGGGGAGACAGAGTGAGAGAAGCGAAGTAGCCTATGCGGTAGTAGGCTACCGGCGCAGTACTGTTGCCTGCAACCTTTTAGTTATTCCAAGTATAGATTCATTATTATAATAAGTGACTACTATTTATGTTCCTTCCATGTGTATTATTAGGTATCTACTGGATCATGAACATCTTGTATGCTACATGCTAGTGCATGTTAGTAGGGGACAGTTATTCTAGTGCACGCGCTTTCAAGTAGGCGTGTACATTTGTCATTTAGCATTTCACTGTCATACCTTTAGCCTGCTTCTATTCTACATTATTAGAGGCTTAATATTAACGTAGTTTCTTGAGTATTGCATTTCTTTAGTAATAACGTAACCTATAAATGTCTGAGGGAGTTTAGCCTCATAGCCTACCCCTGTTGTACACTTTCGCCGAGTTAAGGTACCTCGTTACCGTAGACGATAACTCTGTAGGGCGTTGGTGCTTTTGTTGTCTGGAGCATATAGTATTTGGGACTGGAATCGAGCGTGTCGTTGTCACATAAGCCATTTCTGTCCTACGATCAAGAATCCCGAATATGTATTGCCGATCCAGCCGTAACAACATCCATCCTGTTCCTAAGAAGAGAGCCTCTTTAGATCCATCAAACTACAGACCAATAGCTATAACTTCCAGACACAGCACCCCATACTATTGACCCATACAGTACCAGGGACGCCTTTTTAAGTTTTTATCATATTCTGGCAACTACTAGACGACTATATTCAGCTTAAGAAGGATCTCTAGCAATAATCTATCAATTTTTCTATTGCCTGACGCCGTGATCCCCGAAGGGGTGGCCACGAATGAACCGCCCCATGCACCTCTGTCCCCAGTCAGTCGACGCCCTTCCTCCCAAACCATCACCGCCTTCATCCATATACTTTCTCACTCCATCCTTCCACCTCTTTTTCGGTTTACCTCTCCCTTTCTGTCCTTCCACCTCGCTCTCGTACACCTTCTTAGTCATTCTCTCGCTTCCCATACGTTCCATATGGCCGAACTATCTCAAGGTGTTCCTTTTCACACTTTCCAGCACATCTACCTCCACACCACACCACCTTCTTACTTCCTCATTAGTCTGTCTATCCCTCCATGTAACTCCGCACGCACTTCTCAAGTAACTAATTTCCACCCCTCTCACTCTTGGTCTGAGTCCATGCTTCGCTTCCGTAAGTCAGTGTCGGGATTACCACACTGTCGTGCAAGGAGTTCATTACTTCCATACTGACCACCCTATTTCTTGTTACTGCTTTCAGCGTTCCTACAACCCTCTTCCCCTGTTGTACCCTCTCCCGCACTTCTTCATCTATAGTCCCATCTTTACTCAACACACTGCCCTGATACTTAAATGAGCTGACAATCTCCATAGCTTGACCGTTCAACTTCACCTCACACTCTTTGGCTTCACCCCTTTCGAAGACCATAACCTTGCTTTTTCCCGCATTTACCTTCAAATTCCGTTTTTCGCACACTGTTCCAAACATATTTACGAGACCCTGCAACTCCCATTCATTATCGCTCATCAGAACTGTATCATCCGCAAACAGCAGTACAGTATAGGCAGCTTCCACTCATTTCCCTCCCTTTTCAGTGATACACCAACATCCACTGCTCTTCCTAGTATTTCTTTCATGACTCCATCCATATATACAGTCTGTCCTCCGGTAACGCGGATTTGGTGGCACGCGGTACACCCCAAATATCCAAAAAATGTCCTAACACGGTCAACATTTACACAGACGCGGGGTCTAGCCGGGCGCCGAACCTTTACTCCCGACTTTCGTCATTTACCGATGCTCATATGTCTGCAAATAAATGGCCTAACCAAGTTTTTATGCATACCGGAGGTAGATATGATCGTTGCCGTGCATTGGGTGAAGACTAGAACACACTACATTGTGTACTTATTGTGTGTGTGAGGTGAGAATAATTACCGAAACACACGTATGTTATTGTTTGGCATTGTCGAGTGAGTGTGTGTGTGAGTTGTTGTTGTGTGCAATGTGTGGCTAGGCTATCTCAGCCGCCGAACCATTACTCCCGACTTTCGTCATTTACTGATGCTCATATCTCTGCAAATAAATGGCCTAACCACGTGTTTATGCATACCAGAGGTAGATATGGTTGTTGCTGTGCGTTGGGTGAAGACTAGAACACTCTAATTGTGTAGTTATTGTGTGAGGTGAGAAATATAAGACGGCGAGTTAGGCGGGAATTCCGAAGTTCCGATTTTCGCCATTTACCGATGCTCATATCTCTGCAAATAAATGGCCTAACCAAGTTGTTATGCATACCAGAGGTAGATATGGTTGTTGCCGTGCGTTGAGTGAAGAGTAGACTATTCTAAAATGTGTAGTTATTGTGTGAGGTGAGAAATATGATGGCGAGATTTCAGAGCTTCGAATGAAAATGGCAGCACTGCTGTGACTCTCTCTCCTTAACCCTCGTGGCCCGGGCAGGTCCTCCTAAGGACGGAGGTCGTATCCGGGCGATCTGGCCGAAAAACGTCTAGGCCTAGGCTACCATATTTTTGTTTATTTTAACTGCTAGAAATTTCCCACGCATCTATAAACGTAGTGCGGTTTCCAATCTGTAGACTGGCGTTGAGTAGAGCTCTCTAAGTCAACTGGTTCAGTTGTGATGACGATTTCTGTGGAGCGAATTTTTCCGCGATGTTGACAATATCGGATCTTTTCAGACACTAATTTCGTCTGACGTCACAACAATAACATTGATCCGACGTCTCCTTATTGTTTTCGGAAGTGCGGTGACGCAACGATCGGCTTTGTGTACATGCGTCGGACGCACAGCGTTCAGACCAAGCTGAATAGGCTTTCAAGCTTACAGATTTTAACAGGACACCCGGGTTTCTGCC
>JBAKBP010039454.1:0-14930 GCA_037953745.1 Lithodes maja | reverse complement strand
CCTCCCATCTCCCTTCCTCCTTACTACCTCCCATCCCTCCCTCCCTTCCTCCCTTCCTCCTTACTACCTCCCACCCCTCCCTCCCTTGTACCTTCCTCTTTCTCCTCCTATCTCTCCCTTACCCCTTCCTATTCCCCTTTACCCCCCCTGCCTACTCCCCTTCCTCCCTTACCCCTTCCTACCTCCCTTCCCTCCCTTACTATTATACCTCCCTTCATTCCTACTTCCATCCTTTCCTACATCTTCTACCTCTCACCTTTCCTAGCAGTACTGTACACACACACACACATATATATATATATATATATATTATATAGTATAGATAGAGTTTATGCAGTAGATGAACATAAATCACAAACAAAACAACGAGAACATGAATTTCACATTTGGTCAGCGAGAGAAATATAAACTAACCAACCTTTAAGGGGAGGTATTTAGTTTATTCCCTAGACTTCCATCAAGCTTAAAATTTAACCCCCTTGACCCCCTTTCAAGATAAATGTGTACATTTTTCGGTAGAAAAATGTCCCGGCCGAAGGCCGGTTCCTCTTAAATTACAGGCTCGCTATCGCTCGCCAGGAAAATATCGACACCTAAATGACACGAAAGGTCATACAATTGACAGAAATGGGTCGAAGGTTCTTAAAATCGTCAAAATAATGGGGCGAACGTCTTAAAATTAGAAAACAATGGGGCTAAACATGAGGGAGAAAGGAGTCAAGAAAAAAATCCCTCAAGTGGAAATCTCCCCTTAATATCATCCCACAAGTATATTTTCACCAACTTCCTACAATCTTTCCTGAGCCTCCAATTTAATTATATAGAGGTTATTTTAATTATTTGGGGGATATTATTTATTATTTAACTCTCTCTCTCGCTCTCTCTCTCTCTCTCTCTCTCCATTACTTACACATTATACCCCTCTCTCCACAATTTAACTCTCTCTCTCTCTCTCCATTACTTACACATTATACCCCTCTCTCCACAATTTAACTCTCTCTCTCTCTCTCTCCATTACTTACACATTATACCCCTCTCTCCACAATTTAACTCTCTCTCTCTCTCCATTACTTACACATTATACCCCTCTCTCCACAATTTAACTCTCTCTCTCTCCATTACTTACACATTATACCCCTCTCTCCACAATTTAACTCTCTCTCTCTCTCTCTCTCTCCATTACTTACACATTATACCCCTCTCTCCACAATTTAACTCTCTCTCTCTCTCTCCATTACTTACACATTATACCCCTCTCTCCACAATTTAACTCTCTCTCTCTCTCTCTCTCTCCATTACTTACACATTATACCCCTCTCTCCACAATTTAACTCTCTCTCTCTCTCTCTCCATTACTTACACATTATACCCCTCTCTCCACAATTTAACTCTCTCTCTCTCTCTCTCTCTCTCTCTCTCTCTCCATTACTTACACATTATACCCCTCTCTCCACAATTTAACTCTCTCTCTCTCTCTCTCTCCATTACTTACACATTATACCCCTCTCTCCACAATTTAACTCTCTCTCTCTCTCTCTCCATTACTTTCACATTATACTCCTCTCTCCACAATCCGGAACTTCTGCTTTTCAAAACTAAATTAATTCAGCTCTCTCCAATTCACTCTCCATTAACACTAGATAATCCGACGTGTTGGTGAAATATGGGAGTGCTTTTCCTTATACAATTATTGAGGGTATTGATTGACGCTTAACCCTACTAGGTGCAGGGGCGGGCCAATTTGGAGCCTCCCAGTTTTACTCCATTAGCTTGGAGATTTTAAGACGTTTCATCGCGTTAGTTTGGCGATTATATGACGCTTCAACCCAATAAGGTGTCGATTTTTCCTGGGCGAGCGATAGCGAGCCCGCAATTTGGGAGAAACCATGTACACATTTAGCTTGAAGGGGATCTGGGGGACGTTTTTTTTTAGCTTGAAGGGGGTTTGGAGAGGCGTTTTTTTTTTAGCTTGAAGGGGGTTTGGAGAGGCGTTTTTTTAGCTTGAAGGGGGTTTGGAGAGGCGTTTTTTTTAGCTTGAAGGGGGTTTGGAGAGGCGTTTTTTTTAGCTTGAAGGGGGTTTGGAGAGGCGTTTTTTTTAGCTTGAAGGGGGTTTGGAGAGGCGTTTTTTTTAGCTTGAAGGGGGTTTGGAGAGTCGTTTTTTTAGCTTGAAGGGGGTTTGGAGAGGCGTTTTTTCCAAGTCTAGCGGGTAAACTAAAAACACATTGTTCGAAAATGGCAAAAACCAATAAAAACCTCTAATTTAATTCAACACAATACCATAATAACCCCCAAGACGTTGCTCCAGATAGTGTTATAAGCCTTTCGATTAGACTTTACTTTAATATATTTCAATTTCGGTTATTTATTCGTTTATTTGTTTTCTTTATTTGCTCAGAAGCCGTGTTTAAGGGGGGATGGATGGCTTTTCTGCCCCCCCCCCCCCCCACCACCACACCTATTCCTCATGTTTAGCCCCATTAGTTTTTAGATTTTAAGACGTTCGGCCCATTAGATTGGCGATTTTAAGACCTTTCACCAAATGTCTTTGTCAATATTAGGATCATTCGTAAAATTTAGGTGTCGATTTTGTTTTTTCTTGGCGAGCGATAGCCAGCTAATAATATAATAATAACCTGCCTCCGCCCGGGACATTTTGCTTCCTAGACCTCCATCAAGCTATTCAAAAATATCCCCAAGGCCCCCATTCGATATAAATTTGTACATTTTTCGGTAGAACAATATTTGTCCCAGCCAAAGGCCGGTTCTTCCTAAATTACAGGCTCGCTATCGCTCGGCAGGAAACAATCGAAACCTAAATGGCACGAAAAACCTATGTGGCACGAAAAACCTATGTGGCACGAAAAACCTTATATATAATTGACAGAAACTGGGCGAAACTTTTTAAAATCGCCAAACTAACCCCGAACGTCTAAAAATATCAAAACTAATGGGACTAAACATGAAGGAGAAGGAGGTTCCAAAAAAATATCCCTTAAGTGAAAATCTCCCCTTAATGCTTTATGAAAACGCCGCCAAAGACCCTCTTCAAGCTAAATATTTACATTAAGCCGGTATCACACGAGAGCTTTTAGAGTCAACATTCGATGATCAACATTATTCTGGCAACATTTCTGGACTATTTTACACTGGTATCGGAAACTAAACTGATGATAGATGAATTTAGGTAACCGAAATATTTCAAATGTTGACCTCATAAGCTGCCAGACCAGTGTTGAGGATAAATGTTGAGGGAAAAAGCGCTCGTGTGATACCGGCTTGATGCAGGTCTTTATCTTCTATAATTACAGGCTCGTTATCGCTCGCAAAAGAAAAAGAGCCCAACTAATTGACAAATTCGTCTAACATCGCCAAGCAAAAGGGCGGGTCCAGAAAGACACCCCTCGGTTTATGTACAACTACGCCTTTTGTGTTTTGTCTGTGTTTGTTCGTTGTTCTGTCTTGTGTTTTGTGTTTTCCCTGTTCTTGCTCTGTCTTGCGTCGGCCACCCCCAAGAAAATAAAAACAACAAATAATAAAATGGAGTAAAATAGAAAAATAAAAATAGGAAAAGTGGGGATTGGGCCTGAGCATATACATACATACATACATACATACATACATACATACATATACATACATACATACATACACATACATACATACATACATACATATACATACATACATACATATACACACATACATACATATACATACATACATACATACATACATATACATACATACATACATAAACATATACATACATACATACATACATACATATACATACATACATACATACATATACATACCTGTACATACATACATACATACATACATACATACATACATATACATACATACATACATATACATACATACATACATATACATACATACATACATACATACATATACATACATACATACATATACATACATACATACATACATACATATACATACATACATACATATACATACATACATACATATACATACATACATACACATACATACATACATATAACATACATACATACATACATACATACATACATATACATACATACATACATATATACATACATATACATACATACATATACATACATACATACATACATACATATACATACATACATATACATACATACATACATACATATACATACATACATACATACATACATACATATACATACATACATACGTACACATACATACATATACATACATACATACATATACATACATATACATACATACATACATATACATACATACATACATATACATACATACATACATACATATACATACATACATACATACATACATACATATACGCCTTCAATCAAATAATATAACAATATAATAATAATAATACAAAATGAAAATAAATTAAAAATAAAATATTATTAGTATTTAATCCTCCCAGTGAAGTTTTGTCCCCGTTTATAATTACGTGAAAGTGCTTGCAGTTAATGTAAGCCAAGCTAACCTAATGGTGTATTATATTGTTAGAGTGTAGGGAAGTCAGAGGGTTAAGGGGAGGTTTTTAGTGTGTTCCCTAGACTTCCATCAACCTTGAAATTACACCCCCTTGACCCCCTTTCAAGATAAATTTGTACATTTTTCGGTAGAAAAATGTCCCGGCCGAAGGCCGGTTCCTCTTAAATTACAGGCTCGCTACCGCTCGCCAGGAAAAAATTGACACTTAAATGGGACGACAGGTCTTAAAAGTGACATAAATGGGGTGAAAGTTCTTAAAATCGCCTAACTAATGGGGCGAACGTCTTAAAATCTCAAAAGCAATGGGGCTAAACATGAGGGAGAAAGGGGTAAACAAAAAAATCCAAGTGGAAATCTCTTTAAGTGAGTCTTTATTCTTTTACTGAAATGATTTACTGAATGAAGCAACTCGTATGCGAATCAAATATATATACAAACACGTAAAATAAAAACCACACACAAATAAAAACCACACACACACACACACACAAATAAAAACCACACACACACACACACACACACAAATGAAAACAAAACAACAAAATGAAAACAAAAATACAAACGATCACACAAAAAAAAAAAATAAAAATAAAAATAATAAAAATAAAAAACAATAAAAAAAAAACTCGACTACCGCTACATAATCGTCTAGGTGATACGCGGTCCCCAGCCATGAATGTTCCATCGTCCGTCCGTTCCGCTCAGTTACCGCAGCGGGTGGTGTCGAGCTGCCGCAGTCTGCATTTCATTAGGGAAGAAAATGGTACTAGCGGTGGAGGAGGTCTGGGACACGTACTAGTTTCAGGGGGGATGGGCTTATTTATTTGTCATTTGTGTATGTCTTGATAGCGTAATGCATAAATGCGCGTAATTTCGGTGTTAGTATCCTAGGTTCGAGTCCTTGGAGTGCCACATGTATTTGTTGATTTCATTAATTGAGTAACAATTCACTACCACTGGAAGTGTTAGTGAATGCCAGGCTGGATGTATGTGGAATGACAGAGACCAAATGGAAAGGTTCAGATGTGAGAGAGTGGGAGTGTGGAATGGGTGTGTGCTGGAGTGAGTGAAGGAACAGCGAGATAAGGTGCATGTTTGTTTGTAAGTAGCAAATGGAAGGAATGTGTAAGAGAGTATGGGTCTGTGGGTTCAAGGATTGTGTGGGTGAGAATGAAAGTAGGAATACAAACGTGGGTGATTGTATGCGTGTATGCCCCGACAGAGGATATACTTGAAAGAAAGAAAGAGGAGTTCTGGATGAATGTGGAGGCGTGCCTGGAGAAGTTTGACAAGAACGAAAGAATATTTCTGATTGGGGATATGAATGGTAAGGTGGGTGATAGGAAAGTTGAGGGAGTGGTGGGAGGGTGGGGGGTACCATCAGAGGTGAATGGGAATGGTAGTGCACTTGTGGACGTATGTGTGGGGAGGAGGCTGTGGATAGCCAACACCTTCTTCCGACACAGAATGATCCACAGGTACACGTGGAAACGGATGTTGACGATGAAGGATAAGACAGTGGTGGAACGAAAGTCATTGATTGATTATGTATGTGTGGATGAACGAATGAAGAAATCTGTGATGGATGCTAGGGTGTATAGGGGTATTGGAGGGGGTCTGTCTGATCATTATGTAGTGGTAGCTAAGGTTAGGATACAAAAGAAGTGGGTGAGGAGAGCGGGAGGGAGGCGAGAGGAGGGTGGAATGGTGAGGAGGGTGGAGAGGTTGCAGGAGGAGGAAGTCAGGGAGGAGTACAGGAGAGCAGTGGAAAGACGACTAGGTGGGTTCGACCTGGAAGTTATGGAGGAAGTGGAGGAGATGAGCAAGGTGTTTAAGGATGAGATCTGTGCAGCATGTGAGGAGGTGTGTGGAGTGAGGAGAAGAGGGAGGGGAGTGAAAGGTACAGCATGGTGGACAGAAGAGGTAAGAATAGCTGTGGAAGAAAAGAAGAAAGCATATAGAGAGTGGTTGGGTAGTAGAGGGAATGAAGATTCCGAGAGACAGAAACGAGCGAGGTACGTGGAGAGTAAGAGGGTGGTGAAGAGAGTAGTGAAGGAAAGTAAGAGAAGAGTAGATGAGGAATTTGGAAGGAATCTGAGTGTAAAATGGAGGGAGAGTAAGAAACTGTTCTGGAAAGAAGTCAAGAAAGTTAGGGAAGCTAGCAAGGGAAACAGTAAGGGTGTGAAAGATAAGAATGGGAGAATGCTAGCCGAGAAGCAAGAGAGAGTCGAAAGATGGAGGGAGTACTTCAGTGAGTTGCTAAATGAAAGGAATGAAGAGCCAGCAAACATAGCTGGATATGGTATGGGAGGGAGAAGAAGAGAAGTAGTGGAGGAGGAGGTGGGGATCAGGAGGTCAGAAGTGTGGGAAGCCATGAAAAGAGTGAAGTTGGGGAAAGCACCAGGAACAGATGGAGTGTGTGGGGAAATGTTGAGGTATGGTGGTGAGATAGTGATAGAATGGGTATGGAAAATGTGCAAACTAGCATGGGAGAAGGGGAGTGCACCCGATGACTGGAAGACTGGCATAATAGTCCCCCTATATAAGGGCAAAGGGGAAAGAGGAGTGTGTGGTAACCACCGAGGAATATGTCTTCTAAGCGTAGTAGGGAAGGTATACAGTAGGGTAGTGATTGAGAGAGTGAGAGTGAGAACGGAGAAATGGATAGGCGACGAGCAGGGAGGCTTTAGGAAGGGAAGAGGATGTGTAGATCAGATTTTTACCCTGAATTGTGTTGTGGAGAAGTATCTGGAGAAGAAACAAAAGGTGTATGTTGCCTTTATGGACTTGGAGAAGGCCTATGACAGAGTGGATAGAGAAGGTTTGTGGAAAGTACTTAGAATATACGGAGTAGAGGGCAAGTTGCTGAAAGCAGTGAAGAGCATGTATGAGGGTGCAAAGGCGGCAGTACGTGTGGAGAGTGAGCAGAGCGAGTTCTTTGACCTGAATGTTGGTTTGAAACAGGGGTGTGTGATGTCCCCGTGGTTGTTTACTGTATATATGGATGGAGTTATGAAAGAAATACTATCAAGAGCAGTGGATGTTGGTGTATTGCTGAAAAGGGAGGGAATTGAGTGGAAGCTACCTATACTGCTGTTTGCGGATGATACAGTTCTGATGAGTGATAATGAATGGGAGTTGCAGGGTCTGGTAAATGAGTTTGGAACAGTGTGCGAAAAACGGAATTTGAAGGTAAATACGGGGAAGAGCAAGGTTATGGTCTTCGAAAGGGGTGAAGTCACAGAGTGTGAGGTGAAGCTGAACGGTCAGGCTATGGAGATCTCAACTCTTTTAAGTATCTGGGCAGTGTGTTGAGTAAAGATGGGACTATGGATGAAGAGGTGCAGGAGAGGGTACAACAGGGGAAGAGGGTTGTAGGAACGCTAAAAGCAGTAACAAGAAATAGGGTGGTCAGTATGGAAGTGAAGAAGTCCTTGCATGACAGTGTGGTAATCCCGACACTGACTTACGGAAGCGAAGCATGGACGTTGGTTGAGAGACTCAGACCAAGAGTGAGAGCAGTGGAAATGAATTACTTAAGGAGTGCGTGCAGAATTACATGGAGGGATAGACAGACTAATGAGGAAGTAAGAAGGAGGTGTGGTGTGGAGGTAGATGTGCTGGAAAGTGTGAAAAGGAACAACTTGAGATGGTTCGGCCATATGGAACGTATGGAAAGCGAGAGAATGACTAAGAGGGTGTACGAGAGCGAGGTGGAGGGACAGAGGGGGAGAGGTAGACCGAATATGAGGTGGAAGGATGGAGTGAGGAACTACATGAATGAAGGCGGTGCTGGTTGGGGGGAGGGGCGTCGACTGACAGGGGACAGAGGTGCATGGGGGCGGTTCGTTCGTGGCCACCCCTTCGGGGATCACGGCGACAGGCAATAGATAGATAGATAGATTAATTGAGTTTAGAAGTAGAGTTGGTTGGTGAAATAAAATGAATTATATTTATTTTTATAGTTTCCTCCCTAGACCCTCCTTCAAGATACATTTGTACATTTTTCGCTCAAACCTTAAAGTTAAATTATGTAAGGTTACATTTATTTTATTTGGTTTGGTTTGATGGGGATGCGATTGGGAGCGATACTTGGTTAGAATAGGTTGGATTAGATTACGCTAGGTTAGGTTAGGTTAGGATGGATGAGTTTAGGTTAGATTAGGTTACGTCTCCTCTTCCTCCTCCTCCCTCTTCTTTTCCTCCCCCTCCTTCCCTCTCTCCTTCTCCTTCTCCTTCTCCTCCTCCTCCCCTGTGGTCCAGAACACAGCCTAGGACAGCTAAAACTTGGTGTCTTGAGGGAGCCGCGACATACTAACTTCCTCACACATATTTATTTAATGACAGACAGACACTGCTTCTCATCTGTTTGAGACCACACACACACACACACACACACCCACATACACATACACACACACACACACACACATACATACACAGTAACCTAAAACCTACAGAAGTTGTTCAGAAAACAAACAAAATTATAGGTTTTATAGGCAGATCTTTTGAGCATAAATCCAAAGATGTAATCCTCACTCTTTACAATTCGTTAGTCCATCCACTTCTGGAATATTGCGTTCAGTCCTGGTGCCCCTACTACCAAAAATATATAAACAAACTGGAGCGAGTTCAAAGTAGTTATAAAAATGGTACCGTGTTTGAGGAGCAAACCATATGAGGAGCGTCTTGAGGAATTGAATATATTTCCCCTAACACAGCGGAGATCAAGAGGTGACTTAATTCAAGTTTTCAAGATCATTAAAGGCATCTACAATTTGAACTGCAGTAAGTATTTTATAATCGGCCAGTCAAATTACACAAGAGGAAATGGTTACAAAATAATTGGTAAATAATTTAACTCACATGAATCTAAGAACTTCTTCTTAACCCTCTCCGACATATGACGCGATTTTGAGCCTATTAGGGATACTATAAAACCTTTGTTACCATCAGGGGTATTTAGAAACCTATAGTTTAGTTACTTCAACCTCTGCAGTTGTCTTTGAGTTAGCTGTGGGCAGAAAACTAATTTTGGAGAGGTAATTATAAGAGTGAGAGAACTCTATTCCTTATTGATAATCTGGCAACCTCTGCGTGATTTTTTTTTTTTTTTTTTTTTTCTATATTCCATCTACTCCCTCTCGGGCATAGGCTGAGAGCCTGTACATTCCACCGCTCAACACGGTGAAGCCCGTGAGGTCTTGTTCCAGTCTGGAGAGTGAGACATGTGAAGCATCCATCATGGCTCGAAGCAGCTCCATCTCTGAAGCGGCTGGTTGCTTCGCTCAAGTGCTTCACGTCTCACCCTCCAGACTCAGACCCTCACTCTCAGAACGCCACCTATTGAGCAGTGAACTCACTAGGCATTGTCCCCCTGTAACATATTTTGAATATGGGAATATTCATACAGTGTTATTTAATCAGGGAACAATGAGGGTATTTTTTTGGCATTTCGGTGGGCTTTGTGGTAATGCACTGATACTAGGTACAGCACAAATTCAATCCCAATAATATCTTCCCATTGACATATCGGGATTTGAACCCGGGTCCATTGGATTACCAATCCAGTGGCATGACCACTCCACCACACCTCCCCTATGTGCCTGATATGTGCCTGAAAGGGTTAATCGAGTTGTCAGTCTGTGGAAAGGGCTTCCCCGAGATGTCTTAGACTGCAACACCGTGGAATCTTTTAAAGTTCGCCTCTAGAAACACCTTGTCCGAAACCCACGGATGACTGCATTTGTAAATGAAATAATTATTACTACTGTATTGTTATGTTATTAACCTAATTGAATTCACACTTAATCATATCCTCTCTAAGAAACTGTTGGGCGCTTAAAACAGCAGTAACTTTAAGAGCAAGTAACCTCGAGGGGTCGCAAGATCTGTTGTTGCTTTATTCCCTTAGTACTCCTTTGTACTCACCCACACACACACACACACACACACACAATCTCTCTCTCTCTCTCTCTCTAACTAACTCTCTCTCTCTCTTACTAACCCATCTGTCCTCTACTAACTTCCTAATCCTGCCACGGACATTAGTTCCAGGGCAGTAATTCCCTTTCCAATGTTCCCTTACCCACTCTAAACCACTGTTTGGACACTTGATCCTCAGTGTTTTGGAGGACAAGCAACCTAGAAGGGTCACTAGACCTGTTGTTGCTTGATTTCCTTTGTACTCCTTTGTACTCTCTCTCTCTCTCTCTCTCTCTCTATCTCTCTCTCTCTCTCTCTCTCTCTCTCTCTCTCTCTCTCTCTCTCTCTCTCTCTCTCTCTCTCTCTTTCTCTCTCTAACACCCAGGATTAAAACCAGATCTTAAGGGGGGAATGGGTGTATTTATTTGTTCATAATAATTTATCTTTAAATTATTTTTCTTAGTTCCTCCCTAGACCTCCATCAAGATTAAAGATACACCCCCCCAAGATCCTCCTTCAAGACAAATTTGTAATTTTTTCGATACAAAAATGTCCCAGCCGAAGGCCGGTTCCTCTTAAATTACAGGATCGCTATCGCTCACCAGGAAAAAATCGACACCAAAATGACACAAAAAGTTTAAATATTGACAAAGAAATGGGACGAAAGGTCTTAAAATCGCCAAAAAAGGGGCTGAATGTCTTAAAATCTGAAAATTAAAGGGGCTAAGCATGAGTGTGAAGGAGGGACCAGAAAAACGACCATAACCCTTAATAAGCCGCTTTAGCCTCGCATTGTTTCAGACCATTGTACACCAAGGCACCAAGGCAAACCCACATTCTAACATTTATTTATGTTTTTTTTATTAACCCTCTCAAGATCCGATTACGCATTTTGTTCTGTGTTCTGGCCATTATGAAATGATTTTATTCAGACTAGGGGGTAGGACTATATGGAAGTCAAAAGGTTAATTGACCACTTGCGTGTTTCGGGCGGCTATACGGATTTGGAGTTTTTTTTACATTGATATTTAGAAGAATTACCAGCTAAAGAGTGGTTGTAGTATATTTATAAATACACACAACTAAATTCAACATACATTTTATCCATTAGACATCTACTTTGTTATTGTATTTCTGTTTAATACCGATGTTTACGGCACCAACTTCCTTATAGCCTGAAACTCGCAAGTGGTCAATTGAGATGGTCTTCCCCTTTAACCCCTTCTGTACCGAAAACGTCTTTTTAACTTTAATCTGGCTACTATTAGACGATTTTAACAAGTTTCAAAAGGGCGTGCAACAATTAATAGACTTCGAACTATCTCACTTAACAAGTTTCAAAAGGGCGTGCAACAATTAATAGACTTCGAACTATCTCACTTAACAAGTTTCAAAAGGGCGTGCAACAATTAATAGACTTCGAACTATCTCACTTAACAAGTTTCAAAAGGGCGTGCAACAATTAATAGACTTCGAACTATCTCACTTAACAAGTTTCAAAAGGGCGTGCAACAATTAATAGACTTCGAACTATCTCACTTAACAAGTTTCAAAAGGGCGTGCAACAATTAATAGACTTCGAACTATCTCACTTAACAAGTTTCAAAAGGGCGTGCAACAATTAATAGACTTCGAACTATCTCACTTAACAAGTTTCAAAAGGGCGTGCAACAATTAATAGACTTCGAACTATCTCACTTAACAAGTTTCAAAAGGGCGTGCAACAATTAATAGACTTCGAACTATCTCGCTTCACCCATTTTACTACCACAGATCCTTCTTAAACTACACAAAATCGTCTAAATATAGCAAGAATAAAAGACAAAGTACGTCATCGGTAGAGAAGGGGTTAAGAATCCCTCGGATCCAACCTAAATTGTATATAAGCGATGTATGTAAGCGATGTATATAAGCGATGTATATAAGCGATGTATACAAGTGATGTATACAAGCGATGTATGTAAGCGATGTATGTAAGCGATGTATGTAAGCGATGTATGTAAGCGATGTATGTAAGCGATGTATGTAAGCGATGTATGTAAGCGATGTATGTAAGCGATGTATATAAGCGACGTATATAAGCGACGTATGTAAGCGACGTATGTAAGCGACGTATGTAAGCGACGTATGTAAGCGATGTATACAAGCGATGTATACAAGCGATGTATACAAGCGATGTATACAAGCGATGTATACAAGCGATGTATGTAAGCGATGTATGTAAGCGATGTATGTAAGCGATGTATGTAAGCGATGTATGTAAGCGATGTATGTAAGCGATGTATACAAGCGATGTATACAAGCGATGTATACAAGCGATGTATACAAGCGATGTATACAAGCGATGTATACAAGCGATGTATACAAGCGATGTATACAAGCGATGTATACAAGCGATGTATACAAGCGATGTATACAAGCGATGTATACAAGCGATGTATACAAGCGATGTATACAAGCGATGTATACAAGCGATGTATACAAGCGATGTATACAAGCGATGTATACAAGCGATGTATACAACCGATGTATACAAGCGATGTATACAAGCGATGTATACAAGCGATGTATACAAGCGATGTATACAAGCGATGTATATAAGCGATGTATACAAGCGATGTATACAAGCGATGTATACAAGCGATGTATACAAGCGATGTATACAAGCGATCTATACAAGCGATGTATACAAGCGATGTATACAAGCGATGTATACAAGCGATGTATACAAGCGATGTATACAAGCGATGTATACAAGCGATGTATACAAGCGATGTATACAAGCGATGTATACAAGCGATGTATACAAGCGATGTATACAAGCGATGTATACAAGCGATGTATACAAGCGATGTATACAAGCGATGTATACAAGCGATGTATACAAGCGATGTATACAAGCGATCTATATAAGCGATCTATAGAAGCGATGTATACAAGCGATGTATATAAGCGATGTATATAAGCGATGTATACAAGCGATGTATACAAGCGATGTATACAAGCGATGTATACAAGCGATGTATACAAGCGATGTATACAAGCGATGTATACAAGCGATGTATACAAGCGATGTATACAAGCGATGTATACAAGCGATGTATATAAGCGTCTATTGACGTATTTTGACAGTATATCCTGGCAATCATTATACGATTTTATATAGTTTAGGAAGGATCTGTGGGAATTAAAAGGGTAAAGACTATCTCAATTAACCCTCTGACTTTGATATACCGGGCTTCCTAATTGCAATACAATCGTCTCATAGTAGAAAGAAAACAGAAACAAGCTTAATCGGATCCTGAAAGGGTTAAAAGATCTTGCATTTGACATAGAAGGGATTCGTCTTTAAGGGGGGGGGGGGGAATGTTCTGGCACCCCTTCACTCATTTTTAAACCCATTAGTTTTCCAATTTCAAGACGTTCGGTCCATTACTTTAACGATTTCAACACCTTTCGCCCCATTTTATTGTCATTCTTTAGACGCTTCGTGCCATTTAGGTGTCGATTTATCCTGAAGAGCGATAACTAGCCTGTAATTTATGGGGAAGGAAACAATTTATATCGAAAAATGTACAAATATATATTGAAGGAGGGTCTTGTTTTGTTGTTTTTTCGTTTAAGCTTGATGTAGGTGTAGCGAGGAAACTAAAAATATATATGAATGAATAAATACATAGACCAGAATATACCCAATACGATAAACATAAATCTTAACCCCTTCTGTACCGGCGACGTCTTTGTAATTACATTCAAGCTAAATGTAGACGATTTTAGGAAGGATAGGTGGTAGCCAAAGGGATTAATTGAGATAGTCTGTAGCATTTTAATGGGTAGTCGTTCTATCTAAGCTGGATAATATCGTCTAATAGTTACTAGAAAATTATTAAAATGACGTCACCGGTACGGAAGTGGTTAAAGGCTTCGTGTTTCAGCTTCAGTTCAAGGTGTCTTAACTCATTCATTACCGATTTTATTCAGCTTAGGGAGTACCTTTATCAATAATAAGGCCTAAAACTATCTCAACCAATCCTTTTAACTATCACAGATCCTTCCTAAGCTGCATAACATCGTCTAAATACAGCCCGAACACAATATCACCCACGTCGCTGATACTCAAAGGTTTTAATTGAGATAGGCCTACACATAAATGACTGAACTTTATTATTTTCTTATTGGGGAGGTAGTTCGCTTTTCCTGGACCCCCTTCTCCCTCATGTTTAGCCCTTTAGTTTTGAGATTTTAAACCTTCGCCTCTTTATTTTGTCGATTTTAAGACGTTCGCCCCATTAATTTGTCGATTATAAGACCTTTCGTACCAATTTGTTATCAATATCAAGACCTTTCGTGCAATTTAGGTGTTGATATATTCCTGGCGAGCAATATTATTATTAAAATAGGGAATTCGCACCAAGCCTAAAAGACTATGTGGCACCAAAATAAACTTTGTGGAAAATAACATCGGAGTGTTGTGGGGCTGGGCCGCA
>JBAKBP010039453.1:0-14930 GCA_037953745.1 Lithodes maja | reverse complement strand
CTAAGGCCGGTTCCTCTTACAATTACATGCTCGCTAACGCTCGCCAGGAAAAAATCGACACCTAAATGGCACGATAGGTCCAACCTGTCTATCCCCCTCAACTTTAACTTGATTGAATATAAACACTGTATGAGGAGGAGCACTTTATTGACAACGTTTCGCAGATAGATTTTTCAGGTCACTAACATCAGCTTGATTGTTTATATAATTTCCTTTATAAATTTTGTTCATGGTTTTCCTACAGGTGATCGTGCCTATAACCGTGAACCTGAGTGTGATCGCCATCTACCTGTTGGCCGGCGGGGTCCTGTTCAGCTACTGGGAGGGATGGGACCAGCTCTCCTCCGTGTACTTCACCTTCATCACCCTCACCACCATCGGCTTCGGGGACCTGGTACCGGGCAAGGCATTCTCCGCCTCGGAAGGAGCGTTAATGGCCGCCCTCAAGATGCTCATTACGGCTCTGTACTGTCTGTTCGGTAAGTTGACTACATTAAGGGGGGTGACCCGCTTTTTTCCCTCCTTCTCTGGCTTGTATTCATTCGGCCCCATTCAGCCTACTGTTTTAATACGTTTACCCCATCCAGGTGTCAATATTTTCCTGGCGAGCGGGAGCGAGCCATCATATATATATTTATGTTTTGACAGCAAGCTAAATTTGTACAATTTTCGATAGTAAAATGTCTCCGGCGAAGCCGGATTCCTCCATATAAAGAAATCGACACCTGGATGGTGAAAAACGGTCTTAAAACAGTTGGCTGAATGGGGCCGAATGGATACAAGCCAGGGAAAGAGAGAAAAGGAGAGAAAGATAAAAAAAAAAAGCCGGTGACCCCCCTTAATATTTATCATTGTTGCCTCAAGATGCTTATTACGGCTCTATATTGTCTGTTCGGTAAGTTGTTGCTTCAAGATGCTTATTACGGCTCTATATTGTCTGGTCGGTAAGTTGTTGCTTCAAGATGCTTATTACGGCTCTATATTGTCTGTTCGGTAAGTTGTTGCTTCAAGATGCTTATTACGGCTCTATATTGTCTGGTCGGTAAGTTGTTGCTTCAAGATGCTTATTACGGCTCTATATTGTCTGTTCGGTAAGTTGTTGCTTCAAGATGCTTATTACGGCTCTATATTGTCTGTTCGGTAAGTTGTTGCTTCAAGATGCTTATTACGGCTCTATATTGTCTGTTCGGTAAGTTGTTGCTTCAAGATGCTTATTACGGCTCTATATTGTCTGTTCGGTAAGTTGTTGCTTCAAGATGCTTATTACGGCTCTATATTGTCTGTTCGGTAAGTTGTTGCTTCAAGATGCTTATTACGGCTCTATATTGTCTGTTCGGTAAGTTGTTGCTTCAAGATGCTTATTACGGCTCTATATTGTCTGTTCGGTAAGTTGTTGCTTCAAGATGCTTATTACGGCTCTATATTGTCTGTTCGGTAAGTTGTTGCTTCAAGATGCTTATTACGGCTCTATATTGTCTGTTCGGTAAGTTGTTGCTTCAAGATGCTTATTACGGCTCTATATTGTCTGTTCGGTAAGTTGTTGCTTCAAGATGCTTATTACGGCTCTATATTGTCTGTTCGGTAAGTTGTTGCTTCAAGATGCTTATTACGGCTCTATATTGTCTGTTCGGTAAGTTGTTGCTTCAAGATGCTTATTACGGCTCTATATTGTCTGTTCGGTAAGTTGTTGCTTCAAGATGCTTATTACGGCTCTATATTGTCTGTTCGGTAAGTTGTTGCTTCAAGATGCTTATTACGGCTCTATATTGTCTGTTCGGTAAGTTGTTGCTTCAAGATGCTTATTACGGCTCTATATTGTCTGTTCGGTAAGTTATTGCTTCAAGATGCTTATTACGGCTCTATATTGTCTGTTCGGTAAGTTGTTGCTTCAAGATGCTTATTACGGCTCTATATTGTCTGTTCGGTAAGTTGTTGCTTCAAGATGCTTATTACGGCTCTATATTGTCTGTTCGGTAAGTTGTTGCTTCAAGATGCTTATTACGGCTCTATATTGTCTGTTCGGTAAGTTGTTGCTTCAAGATGCTTATTACGGCTCTATATTGTCTGTTCGGTAAGTTGTTGCTTCAAGATGCTTATTACGGCTCTATATTGTCTGTTCGGTAAGTTGTTGCTTCAAGATGCTTATTACGGCTCTATATTGTCTGTTCGGTAAGTTGTTGCTTCAAGATGCTTATTACGGCTCTATATTGTCTGTTCGGTAAGTTGTTGCTTCAAGATGCTTATTACGGCTCTATATTGTCTGTTCGGTAAGTTGTTGCTTCAAGATGCTTATTACGGCTCTATATTGTCTGTTCGGTAAGTTGTTGCTTCAAGATGCTTATTACGGCTCTATATTGTCTGTTCGGTAAGTTGTTGCTTCAAGATGCTCATTACGGCTCTATATTGTCTGTTGCTTCAAGACGCTCATTACGGCTCTATATTGTCTGTTGCTTCAAGATGCTCATTACGGCTCTATATTGTCTGTTGCTTCAAGATGCTCATTACGGCTCTATATTGTCTGTTGCTTCAAGACGCTCATTACGGCTCTATATTGTCTGTTCGGTAAGTTGACTACATTAAGGGGGGTGACCCGCTTTTTTCCCCCCTTTTTCTCTCTTTCTCTGGCTTGTATTCATTCGGCCCCATTCAGCCTACTGTTTTAAGACGTATACCCACATCCAGGTGTCAATATTTTCCTGGCGAGCGATAGCGAGCCATCATATGTATATTTTTGTTTTGACAGCAAGCTAAATTTGTGCAATTTTCGATAGTAAAATGTCTCCGGCGAAGCCGGATTCCTCCATATAAAGAAATCGACACCTGGATGGTGAAAAACGGTCTTAAAACAGTTGGCTGAATGGGGCCGAATGGATACAAGCCAGGGAAAGAGAGAAAAGGAGAGAAAGATAAAAAAAAAAAAGCCGGTGACCCCCCTTAATATTTATCATTGTTGCCTCAAGATGCTTATTACGGCTCTATATTGTCTGTTCGGTAAGTTGTTGCTTCAAGATGCTTATTACGGCTCTATATTGTCTGTTCGGTAAGTTGTTGCTTCAAGATGCTTATTACGGCTCTATATTGTCTGTTCGGTAAGTTGTTGCTTCAAGATGCTTATTACGGCTCTATATTGTCTGTTCGGTAAGTTGTTGCTTCAAGATGCTTATTACGGCTCTATATTGTCTGTTCGGTAAGTTGTTGCTTCAAGATGCTTATTACGGCTCTATATTGTCTGTTCGGTAAGTTGTTGCTTCAAGATGCTTATTACGTCTCTATATTGTCTGTTCGGTAAGTTGTTGCTTCAAGATGCTTATTACGGCTCTATATTGTCTGTTCGGTAAGTTGTTGCTTCAAGATGCTTATTACGGCTCTATATTGTCTGTTCGGTAAGTTGTTGCTTCAAGATGCTTATTACGGCTCTATATTGTCTGTTCGGTAAGTTGTTGCTTCAAGATGCTTATTACGGCTCTATATTGTCTGTTCGGTAAGTTGTTGCTTCAAGATGCTTATTACGGCTCTATATTGTCTGTTCGGTAAGTTGTTGCTTCAAGATGCTTATTACGGCTCTATATTGTCTGTTCGGTAAGTTGTTGCTTCAAGATGCTTATTACGGCTCTATATTGTCTGTTCGGTAAGTTGTTGCTTCAAGATGCTTATTACGGCTCTATATTGTCTGTTCGGTAAGTTGTTGCTTCAAGATGCTTATTACGGCTCTATATTGTCTGTTCGGTAAGTTGTTGCTTCAAGATGCTTATTACGGCTCTATATTGTCTGTTCGGTAAGTTGTTGCTTCAAGATGCTTATTACGGCTCTATATTGTCTGGTCGGTAAGTTGTTGCTTCAAGATGCTCATTACGGCTCTATATTGTCTGTTCGGTAAGTTGTTGCTTCAAGATGCTCATTACGGCTCTATATTGTCTGTTCGGTAAGTTGTTGCTTCAAGATGCTCATTACGGCTCTATATTGTCTGTTGCTTCAAGATGCTCATTACGGCTCTATATTGTCTGTTGCTTCAAGACGCTCATTACGGCTCTATATTGTCTGTTGCTTCAAGATGCTCATTACGGCTCTATATTGTCTGTTGCTTCAAGACGCTCATTACGGCTCTATATTGTCTGTTGCTTCAAGATGCTCATTACGGCTCTATATTGTCTGTTGCTTCAAGATGCTCATTATGGCTCTATATTGTCTGTTGCTTCAAGACGCTCATTACGGCTCTATATTGTCTGTTGCTTCAAGATGCTCATTACGGCTCTATATTGTCTGTTGCTTCAAGACGCTCATTACGGCTCTATATTGTCTGTTGCTTCAAGATGCTCATTACGGCTCTATATTGTCTGTTGCTTCAAGATGCTCATTACGGCTCTATATTGTCTGTTGCTTCAAGACGCTCATTACGGCTCTATATTGTCTGTTCGGTAAGTTGACTACATTAAGGGGGGTGACCCGCTTTTTTCCCCCCTTTTTCTCTCTTTCTCTGGCTTGTATTCATTCGGCCCCATTCAGCCTACTGTTTTAAGACGTATACCCACATCCAGGTGTCAATATTTTCCTGGCGAGCGATAGCGAGCCATCATATGTATATTTTTGTTTTGACAGCAAGCTAAATTTGTAATTTTTCCGGCGAAGCCAGATTTCTCCATACAATGCTGGTTCGCTATCGCTCGCCAGGAAGAAATCGACACCTCGATGGGGATACACGTCTTAAAACAGATGGCTGAATGGGGCCGCATGGATCCAGGGAAAGAGAGAAAATGAGAGAAAGATAAAAAAAAAAAAAAAACGGTGACCCCCCTTAATATGCAGCAAAGAATCTGTTGAGGTTTTTCTTTTAAATCTATCTATCTATCTATCTATATGCTCAGGCCCAATCCCCACTTTTTCTATTTTTATTTTTATTTTCTATTGTATTCTATTTTATTATTTTGTTTTCCTCTTTTCTTGGGGGTGGGCGACTCAAGACAGAGCAAGAACAGGGAAAACACAAAAACAACATAAAACAACGAACAAACACAGATAAAAACACAAATTCACACACATCTAGGTCACTCAGGAGAAGACCCAGAGACCAGGGTCACCAAGGTCGCTCCAGTACTCCCCCGGCCCCCGACCACCCGGAGAGGTTCTGATCTCGGCAGGCAGACATGCAGCGGAGCCGAAGCCACAAGCCCGCCCACCACACTTCCAAGAGCACCCTTCATATTAATCGTCTCCCCGGGCCAGGCGCCTGTTGGACCATTATCTAGTTCAACTTGCGCCCGACCCCTTCCCCCAAATGACCACGTGTTCACTCAACTATTCACAAGCATTCTCCATTCACTCCTGTCCACCACCACTTCCCCTGGCTGATCTATAGTCATTCCTCTATCATCCAAAGCTTTTCTTACACAGTCTCTCCATCTCAATGAGGGTCTTCCTACCCTTGTATCTGACTCACATATTCTCTTTGTAAGCCTTTCATCTCCCATTCGTTCAACATGACCATACCAGCTCAGCACCCTTCTGTCCACTCTGGCTGACAAATGTTCCTGCTGCCCCACTCTCCTACGTATCTCTTCATTCCTCAATCCGTCTCTAGAGTAACTCCATACATACTCCTCAAGCAGCTCATCTCCATCACATCCAGCTTTCTTTTCTCTTTTTTCTTCAGAGCCCATGTCTCAGACCCATACATCACTGTTGGCACAACAATTCCTTGATACAGTGCACTTTTTACTTTCATTCCGAGATTTCTCGTCTTCCACATACTTCCCATTGCTCCGAAAATCTTCCTTCCTTCACACACTCTCTGTTTTACCTCCATTTCCATACCTCCATTCCTGCTTATCATTCCTCCTAGATATTTAAAACACCACTTGTTCCAATATTTCCCCATCCAGCCTCACATCTAGATTCACCCGATGATCTCCCCTATTACACACCATTACTTTACTTTTATTGACGTTAACCTTCAGTTTCCTCCTCCCACAAACCACACCAAACTCTTTGACTAACCCTGCAGTTTCTCCTCAGAATCCGCCACCATTGCTGTGTCATCAACGAACAGCAACTGATTCAACTCTCAATCTCTACCATTCTTTCCTACTAAACCCTAACCTCTTCCCATAGTTCTCCTTTTCACCTCCCTCACCACACCATCCAAAAACATATTACACAGCCATGGTGACATTACACAACCCTGTCGCAAACCTACCTTTACCTCAAACCATTCACTTCTTTTAAATGCCAACTGACAACTGTATTGCCTATATGTAAGACTCTCTTTTGTTTTATCGTAGGAATGGCCTTGCTGTCCATGTGTATCAACCTCATGCAGGAGCAACTGGTGGTCAAGACTCGATGGCTACTGGCGGAACTTGGTATCATCGAAGAAGATATTGACCCCATGGAGAAGTACAAGGTAGGTCACGCTCCACAGGTGAAGTACAAGGTAGGTCACGCTCTATAGCTAATTACCAACATATTTGTCTGTAAAATGTTCGTAGTAGCCGAGTAATCAAGGTGAGAACATGGTAATTTACCGTGACCTGAAAAGAAACGGATTATAGTCTACCTTACTTTTCCTATAGTAGATTTTGACTTTCCATTATGCACGAATGATAAGTTTATGTTCTCTATGTCTTGCAAATCTCTTACTCTCTCTCTCTCTCTGTCTCTAACCATCCACATCTCTATATCTTTCTCATCCTCCAGTACAAGAAAACGAAGCGCGGTACGGTGATGGAGACGGATCGGGACCACGACGGAAACAAGCGACTCAGCCTCATGACCGTCAACGAGGGGGAGTCTACCGCCCTGCCTCCCCCCTCCTCCTCCTCTATCCCGGTCATCACGGAGGAGGGCCCCGAGTACTAGCTCTAGAGAGAGAATGTTCATTAAAGTTGAATTACGGAAGCAGAATAAAAAAGATCCTAAACTCGATTAACGAAATTAACAAACACATGTGGCAGTCCGGGGATTCGAACCTAGGATGCTCACACCGAAAATCAACACACTTATGCATTGCACCACGAAGACAGTTAGACTTAATTCACATGACAAAATGTATAATAATAACAATACTCGAAAGCAAATAGGCAACTATTTTCCGATACGATGATAGGCGCATCGTCTGCTGACGTCATCTGTTTCCACAACAAACATGACACGAGCTAGAGTCTCCCAGATCCTCCCTATCTCTAGCCCCTCTATTCACGATGATGAACGAAATGGGAACAAATTATGATTTGTCTCTTTTTCTTCTGCTCTCATTTGGAAGGACCATATTACCAGTCTTGCTAAGGCAGCCTCCCAGAAGCTGGGTGTGCTCAACCGCCTTAGGGGGTTCTTTTCCCCTGCACAGCTTCTTGCTCTGTACAGGGGCATAGTGCGCCCTTGTATTGAGTATTGTTCACATGTGTGGGGAGGTTCCTCTCACACCGCTCTCCTAGACAAAGTTGAAAGGAAGGCCTTTCGTATCATTAACTCCCGTCCACTCACCAACTCTCTGCAATCTCTCTCTCTTCGCCGCAATGTTGCATCTCTCTCGCTATTCTATCGCTACTATAATAATCAGTGTTCCTCAGAGCTATCCCAGTGCATACCACCTCCTTTACGTAGGGCACGTGGTACCCGTCTTGCAACTCAATCCCACCCCTACTCTGTGCAACTCTCCAACCCAAGAGTGAAACGTTACTCTCAAACTTTCTTCTACTCTACATCTGAGCTCTGGAACTCTCTCCCAGAATCAGTCTTTCCCTCTTCCTATGACTTAAATTGCTTCAAACTCCGTGTGTCCAGGCATTTTGGCTCGAACGTCCCTTGATTTTGGCCCTGTCACTCTTTCAACTATGGGGGAGGCACTCGCTATAGGCAGTTATGCCTTTTGCCTCCCTCAATCACATAGAAAAAAAAAAAAAAAAAAAAAAAATTAAGTGCTGGTTCCTGATATATCATTTACACAGTATATTGTATGCATCCCCTTATGAGTCTGTATTTACTAGGACATTCTCAGCTGACGAAAATTGAGATTCCCCAGCGGACCATGAAAAATGGCTACGTCCCTCCTTCAACCATCAATTAATTTGGAAATACTTTGGGAGTTGAGAATTAGCCATGTGGTTCTTGGTTGGATTTTCTCTGATGGGGATGTGGTTGACGCTCTGTATAAAAGGGTTTGGTTAATTACATCAGACAAGGTTTACCGTAATGATCAAGGCTAGACTAGGGCAAGACACTTCGATCATTCTTACCTTGGTATGAGATGCGTACATAGACTAGGCTAGACACTTCGTCATTCTTACTGTGGTATGAGATGCTTACATTTAGAAATTTCGAAGCACAGTTAGGCCTACATTCTAAAACAGGGCTGGTTTCAGGAGTTTTGAAAAGGAGGGGTGAGGTGTTGAAAATGAAGGGCCTATGAGGGGGGGCGGGGGGCGGGGGGGGAGTCGCCCCCCGGACGCCGACGAAACACCATAGACGTGCCTCAAACATCAGATATTCATGTTATTTTTCTAGTTAGGCCTTGTAACTTTTCGTTGATATGCCAATACAAAACATAAAGTTTGCAGCAGCACTACTTCAGAAACACTAGGCTATAATTATATCAATGATCCATATAAAAGTTATTCATGAAGCTACTAAATATTTTGTGTTAATGTATGTAAATGGAGCCTGGAGCAACGACATCACCCCTAACACATACAAATAGGCCTAATACCCAACTGTGAAAAATAGGGAGGGGGGGCGCGTACATAAATCCGGCCCTGTAAAACTTGTAATTATCTTGGTGTACAAAGGAGTACAAAGGAAATCAAGCAACAACAGGTCTAGTGACCCTTCTAGGCTGCTTGTCCTCCAAAACACTGAGGATTAAGTGTCCAAACAGTGGTTTAGAGTGGGTAAGGGAACATTGGAAAGGGAACTACTGCCCTAGAACTAATGCCCGTGGCAGGATTAGGAAGTTAGTAGGGGACAGATGGGTTAGTAACTGAGGGGGGGATAAAATAAAGTTATTCATTTACAAACGCAGTCAGTCGCGGGTTTGATGCGAGATATTTGTCTAAGCGGAGTTTAAATGAATCAACGGTGCTGCAGTCTATAATGTCTCGGGGAAGCCCATTCCACAAGTTGACAACTCGATTGAAGAAGAAATTCTTAGATTCGTGCGAGTTAAAAGATTTACCAATAATTTTGCAACCGTTTCCCCGCGTGTAATTAGATTGGTCGATAGTGAAGTACTTACTACAGTTCATATTGTCGATGCCTTTGATGATTTTGAACACTTGAATTAAGTCACCTCTTGATCTGCGCTGGGTTAAAGGAAATAGATTTAATTCTCTAAGACGCTCTTCGTATGGTTTGTTCTTTAGGCTAGGTATCATTTTGGTAACTCTACGTTGAACTCGTTCTAGCTTGTTTATATCTTTTTGGTAATAAGGGCACCAGGATTGAATGCAGTATTCCAGAAGAGGGCGGACTAAGGAATTGTAAAGGGTTTGGATAACTTCTTTGGATTTATGCTCAAATGACCTGCCTATAAAGCCAATTATTTTGTTTGCCTTCTTAACAACTTCTGAACATTGTTGACTCGGTTTTAGGTTACTCGATATTGTTACTCCCAGATCGGTTTCTCTGTTTACATTCTTAAGCTGAGTGCCATTCATCGAATAGTTTGCTTTCTCATTTAGGTATCCGATATGTAGTACTTTACATTTATCCGCATTGAAACTCATTTGCCAAATTTGGGCCCAACATGACAATTTATCTAGATTGTGTTGCATATCGTCAACTTGTTCTTTTGAAAGTATGCTATTTGCAATTTTTGTATCGTCAGCAAATTTTGAGATTGTACAGGTGAGACCCTCATCTATGTCGTTGATGTAAATTAGAAAGATAATTGGTCCTAGTACAGATCCCTGGGGTACCCCTCTACTTACATTGGTCCATTTAGATGCCTTACCGTTTATGACTACTCTTTGCTTTCTGTCGCTGAGCCAATTTTCTATCCATTTCAACACACCGTCTTGTATTCCATGCGCTTTTAGTTTTAGCAGTAAACGTTTGTGGGGAACTTTGTCAAAGGCCTTTTGAAAATCAAGGTATATAATATCTACAGCTTTACTCTCATCGTAGAGGTTGAGGATATCGTGGAAGAAGTCTAAGAGGTTTGTTAAACAGGAACGTTTTTTACGAAATCCGTGTTGAGTATCTTTAAGTAAGTTATTTGCCTTTAAGTGATTTACGAGTGTCTCTTATGACCGTTTCTAGCATTTTACATACAATTGAGGTTAAGCTAATTGGACGATAGTTACTGGGTAGGGATTTGCTGACTTTTTTGAATATCGGTGTTACGTTGGCTAGCTTCCACTGATCAGGCATAGTCCCAGACTGCAAGGATTCATTGAATAGCAATGTCAGTGGTTTGGAGAGCTCATCCTTAGCTTCCTTTAGAACTCTAGGCGAGATTGTATCAGGTCCAGGCGTTTTATTTACCTTGAGTTTATCTAAACAATTCAATACTTCTCTCTCTGTAACGGTGATATTGCTTAGAACATCTGAATTATCAATCTGAATCGGCGATGGTGTAGGGATATCACTGAGGTCTTCGGTTGTAAAAACTGATGCAAAGAAGGTATTGAGGGCATTACTCATTTGTACTTCATCTTTGGTGTATTCTCCATTTTCATCGACTAACGGTCCAACAGTTGAAGTAACTACTTTTTTCTTTCTGATATAACTATAGAATTCTTTCGGGTTTGTTTTACTTTGATTCGCAACATGTAACTCCAGGGTCTTTTTACTTTGCTTAATTAACTTTTTGGCTTTGCGTCGTAGCTCTACAAATTTCACCCGTTCTTCGTCATTTTGTGAGGATTTTAATCTATCATTAGCAAATTTGTTAGCAAGCAGACAGTCTGAAATATCTTTATTCCACCATTTGGGCTTATCATTATGGCCTGGACGCCGTATTTTCGATGGTATGCAGTCTTGCACTGCCTTAAGGTAAGTGGTTGTGAAACACACCCAAGATGTATTTATGTCGTTATTGTTAGTCAGAAAGCTCCAGTCAGTTTCTTTAAGCTTTGATTTAAGTTTATGAAAATTTGCTTTCTTGAAGTTAGGGACTTTCTCAATGCTGCTATTTGATTTGTTACTAGTAAACTTTAAAGTGAAAGTTATCGTACGATGGTCGCTGTTACTGAATTCATCACCAACATTCAAATTCTATATTAATTCTTCTTTTGTTGCGAGTACAAGGTCAAGCACATTATTACCACGGGTCGGAGATTGTACAAATTGAAAAAGTGAACTCTCTTGCAAGTTAGCATAGAGGTCGTGTCCAGCGTGTGAAGTAAGAATATCGCCCCATTTAGTCACGGGTAAGTTGAAATCGCCAAGAATTACGGTATCTTGTATGTTAGTTATTTCTGCAATTTGTTCATAAATTTCACTGTCAGTTTGCACTGATTGAGCTGGGGGTCTGTATAATAAAGCTAGTGTTATTTTAGTTCCTCGTTTATTATTTAATAGTACGTAAGATATGTCTATATTCGCAATTTGAGGTTTTGACATTAAGACGGGATTAAGACTTTCCTTTATATAAAACAGAACTCCTCCTCCATTTCTATTGATCCGACTTTTCTCAAACATTGTATAACCAGGAAGCGTATATTCGGCTAAAAAGTCTCTGTCTTCCGTATTTAACCAAGATACTGTAATGCCGATTATATCATAATGTTCTGTAAACACGATTTCCTCTAGATCTGAAAATTTATTGCGTATGCTACGAGCATTTACATAAAACACCTTAAGAGTATTAGAGTTGGATGTTACTGATTGTGCATTGTCTGAATTTTCAGTTCGTATTTGACTTACACTACCCTGTCTGGGGTCTGGTTGACCCCGTTTTTTGAACGGAAATCCTTGACTGCATCGTTCAGCAGACGACCAAGACGTGCAGCTCCTACTTCATTGAGATGTACACCATCTCCTGAAAACAAAGATTTATCATAGTAAAAATGATCCCACGTGTCGACAAAGCCGATGTCCTCCTCCCTGCAGAGTTTGGCTAGTCGGCGATTTGTACTGGTAGCTATGTTGTAGAATCCGTTTTCTACATCAATCCGGGGAACAATTCCTGAAATTAAGATTCTATTAGATTTTTCCTTGAAGGACCTGATCAGCCGCCGGTACTTGCAAAGTAGTTCCTCGGACCGCGTCCGTTGGACATCGTTAGATCCAACGTGGATGACGTACGTAGTGCTTGCGGGGGCGAGCCTGCAAACCTCTTCCACAGCCGCAACAATGTCGTCCACGCCGCCACCTGGGATACAGAATCGCTTTCTGGTCCTGGGTGCCCTGGCGCAGAACTCGGTTAGTTGGCCACGGACCATGGAGTCGCCCACAAGCCGAACTTCTTCCGTTTCCTCTTCCTCGTCAATAGCCAGAATTTTGAAGCGGTTTTGGCATGTTGTCGGGATGACCTTCCTGGTACTGGTACTGGGATGCACATTGTTTCTCACTAACTGAAAATTGTCCTGGGGGAGAGTGAGAGTAGAGTCATTATTATTTTCTGCAACATCTAAGGTAGCTGCTGGTGTGGGTACCGGTACCGGTACTGTATGCACTGGAATGGCGGTTGACATCGTAGTGGTTTCTTGGGCCGAGGGCACTCCTACGTTGAGTGTGGCAAATTCTTGAAGGGATTCAAGCTTCGTAGTCAGGGCATCGATCTTGCGGTTAGCTGCATTCAATTCATCCGCAATCTTCTCTCGGAGCTGGCAAAATCTACAAATTTGGACATCAGTATCAACAAACATGGTAGGGCCAAATTTACCGGAACAACTCGTGCAGGTTCGTTGCGGCGCCATGACGATATAATCACAATATGCCTGAAAATCACACAAATTTATGGTAGAAAAATGGTACAATTAAAGCCTGAAAATCACAAAAAATGTATGTTAGCAATGTGATACAATTAATTCCCGAAAATCACACAACATTTTGTTAGCAATATGATAAAATTAATATGCCTGTAAATCACAAAAAATATGTTAGCAATAGAACACAATTTATGCCTGAAAATAAAACAAAAATTATTGATGTTAGCAGTATGACACAGTTAAAGCCTGAAAATCACAAATGGACTAGAAATTTGTTACAAAATTTACTGGACAAAAAAGTGGGAGAGGGTTAATGTAGCTTAGTGAGAAAACTGGAAAACAGTATACAGTACAGTAACAAAAAATATTTGTTAGCAAATATGTAGTGACTTGTCTAGGCCTAGTTCAAACTACTGAAAACAGCGGGTAAACCTATAGGAAGAGGTCACCACCTTTGGGAAGATAGGATATGATTGGGTTAGGATAGTTAATATTAGATTAAAAGGATTGGTTAATAGGGTTCAATTGGCTATAAATATCCTATATTATGCTCATCAAATCATGCAATTAATTATTTATTTTTTACACATTAACGTTAGTGAAGGGGTTTTAGGTTAGGTTAGCTTGGCTGAAAGAAACTATCTTTTGAGTTAACCTAACTAAACCAATAGATACTCTTAACCTACAACTTTAAAATATTTTAGGTTAGCGTAGCCTAATGGAATTCCAAACCACCTAGGGTATAATTATCCAGTAGATATTAGAACTGTGCCACTGGAAGAAGTCAATCGAAGCAAATCTTAATTTTAACACTTAGCCAGAACTATACACATTATGAGCTAATATATATTATTTCAGAATTTAATTAGGGTAAAATTAATTCTAGGTTAGTTTTGTTAAGATAATTTAAGGTATCTAGCCTACTATATGGATGGGGGGAGACCTGATTATTTAAGGTATCTAGCCTACTATATGGATGGGGGGAGACCTGATTATTTAAGGTATCTAGCCTACTATATGGATGGGGGGAGACCTGATTATTTAAGGTATCTAGCCTACTATATGGATAGGGGGAGACCTGATTATTTAAGGTATCTAGCCTACTATATGGATGGGGGGAGACCTGATTATTTAAGGTATCTAGCCTACTATATGGATGGGGGAGACCTGATTATTTAAGGTATCTAGCCTACTATATGGATGGGGGAGACCTGATTATTTAAGGTATCTAGCCTACTATATGGATGGGGGGAGACCTGATTATTTAAGGTATCTAGCCTACTATATGGATGGGGGGGAGACCTGATTATTTAAGGTATCTAGCCTACTATATGGATGGGGGGAGACCTGATTATTTAAGGTATCTAGCCTACTATATGGATGGGGGGAGACCTGATTATTTAAGGTATCTAGCCTACTATATGGATGGGGGAGACCTGATTATTTAAGGTATCTAGCCTACTATATGGATGGGGGGAGACCTGATTATTTAAGGTATCTAGCCTACTATATGGATGGGGGGGGAGACCTGATTATTTAAGGTATCTAGCCTACTATATGGATGGGGGGAGACCTGATTATTTAAGGTATCTAGCCTACTATATGGATGGGGGGAGACCTGATTATTTAAGGTATCTAGCCTACTATATGGATGGGGGAGACCTGATTATTTAAGGTATCTAGCCTACTATATGGATTGGGGGAGACCTGATTATTTAAGGTATCTAGCCTACTATATGGATGGGGGGAGACCTGATTATTTAAGGTATCTAGCCTACTATATGGATGGGGGGAGACCTGATTATTTAAGGTATCTAGCCTACTATATGGATGGGGGGGAGACCTGATTATTTAAGGTATCTAGCCTACTATATGGATGGGGGGAGACCTGATTATTTAAGGTATCTAGCCTACTATATGGATGGGGGGAGACCTGATTATTTAAGGTATCTAGCCTACTATATGGATGGGGGGAGACCTGATTATTTAAGGTATCTAGCCTACTATATGGATGGGGGGAGACCTGATTATTTAAGGTATCTAGCCTACTATATGGATGGGGGGGAG
>JBAKBP010039452.1:0-14934 GCA_037953745.1 Lithodes maja | reverse complement strand
GGTGTAGGGATATCACTGAGGTCTTCGGTTGTAAAAACTGATGCAAAGAAGGTATTGAGGGCATTACTCATTTGTACTTCGTCTTTGGTGTATTCTCCTTTTTCATCGACTAACGGTCCAACAGTTGAAGTAACTACTTTTTTCTTTCTGATATAACTATAGAATTCTTTCGGGTTTGTTTTACTTTGATTCGCAATATGTAACTCTAAGGTCTTTTTACTTTGCTTAATTAACTTTTTGGCTTTGCGTCGTAGCTCTACAAATTTCACCCGTTCTTCGTCATTTTGTGAGGATTTTAATCTATCATTAGCAAATTTTTTAGCAAGCAGGCAGTTTGAAATATCTTTATTCCACCATTTGGGCTTATTATTATGGCCTGGACGCCGTATTTTCGATGGTATGCAGTCTTGCACTGCTTTTAGGTAAGTGGTTTCGAATAACTTCCAAGATGTATTTATGTCGTTATTGTTAATTAAAAAGCTCCAGTCAGTTTCTTTAAACATAGCTCTAAGTTTATGGAAGTTTGCTTTCTTGAAATTAGGGACTTTTTCGATGCTACTATTTGGTTCGTTACTAGTAAACTTTAAAGTGAAAGTTATCGTACGATGGTCGCTGTTACTGAATTCATCACCAACATTCAAATTCTCTATCAATTCTTCTTTTGTTGCAAGTACAATGTCAAGAACGTTATTACCACGGGTCGGCGTTCGAACAAATTGATAAAGCGAACTCTCTTGCAAGTTCGTATACAAGTCATGTCCGGAGTGTGAAGTAAGAGTATCGCCCCACTTGGTCACAGGTAAATTAAAGTCGCCAAAAATTACGGTATCTTGTGAGTTACTTACATCTGCAATTTGTTCGTAAATTTCTCGGTCAGTTTGCACTGATTGAGCTGGAGGTCTGTATATTAACGCAAGTATTATTTTTGTACCTTTATTGTTCTTTATTAGCACAAAAGATGTGTCGACGTTCACAATTTGAGGTTTTGACACGAGGGTCGGGTTAAGACTTTCTTTGATATAAAATAAAACGCCACCTCCATTTTTATTTATTCGGCTGTTCTCAAACATTACATAACCGGGAAGTGAATACTCTGCTAAAAAGTCTCTATCTTCTGTATTGAGCCAAGATTCTGTTATGCCAATCACATCATAATTTTCTGTAAACACTAGTTCCTCTAAATCTGAAAATTTATTGCGTATGCTACGAGCGTTTGCATAGAAAACCTTTAAAGTTGCGGTTTTAGAACTCGCAGAACGTTCTTTCATCGAATTTTTGGTTCTGGTCGGATCTACATTTACATTCATGGCTGTCCTCGGTCCTCGGTCGTTATCCCTGACGGTTTTGAATTTGGGTCGTGTTGGTGGAGATTTATCCAAATTCGCGGTTCTTGACGGATTAGTATTTAATTCCTTTGTAGGTTGCCGTCCTCGCTGTCTTCGGTCCTCCTTCCTGGTTGTCCTGTGCTGAGTCGATTTCTTCTCCGAAAATCCTTCACTGCATCGTTGAGAAGACGCCCAAAACGTGCTGCTCCCACCTGGTTCAGATGAACTCCATCGTCCGAAAACAAATAGTCATCGTAGTAGAAATTGTCCCAGGTGTCGACGAATCCCACGTTCTCCTTCCTGCAGAGGTTTGCTAGACAACGATTTGTGCTGGTGGCTATGTTGTAAAATCGGCTCTCTACACCGAGCCGGGGGACGATTCCTGAGACGATGATCCTTGATGACTTCTCCTTAAACGACTTGATCAGCTGCTGGTACTTTAAAAGCAAATCTTCCGACCGGGTTCGCTGCACATCGTTGGATCCAACGTGGATGACGTACATTGTATTAGCAGGGGCCAGCTTTGATACTTCGTCAACTGCTGCAACTACGAAGTAGTTGAGAGAGAGAGAGAGAGAGAGAGAGAGAGAGAGAGAGAGAGAGAGAGAGAGAGAGAGAGAGAGAGATGTATTGACAGTGACCGAGAGTGTGTGTATGTGTGAGAGAGAGAGAGAGAGAGAGAGAGAGAGAGATGTATTGACAGTGACCGAGAGTGTGTGTGTTTGTGTGAGAGAGAGAGAGAGAGAGAGATGTATTGACAGCGACCGAGAGTGTGTGTGAGAGAGAGAGAGAGAGATGTATTGACAGTGACCGAGAGAGAGAGAGAGAGAGAGAGAGAGAGAGAGAGAGAGAGAGAGAGAGAGAGAGAGAGATGTATTGACAGAGACCGAGAGTGTGTGTGTGTGTGTGTGAGATAGAGAGAGAGAGTGTGCGAAGGAAATATACTGAATATGCTCAAACATGATGTAGCTAAATCATTAACTGACTCAGATCAATTTGTAACCTCTCTCTCTTTCTCTCTCGATAAACTCCCAGTAAAAGCCTGTCATCAGTGAGGGCGAAGAGTCCTCCAGATTTACAGTTAATGAGGGCATCTCTCTCTCTCTCTCTCTCTCTCTCTCTCTCTCTCTCTCTCTCTCTCTCTCTCTCTATCTATCTATCTATCTATCTATCTATCTATCTATCTATCTATCTATCTATCTATCTATCTATCTATCTATCTATCTATCTATCTATCTATCTATCTATCTATCTATATCTTTCCTTATAATCTACAAACGTCCTTAATATTTAAGCGCTTCACACATAGCCGTAGGGTTAATAAATGATGAATGATTAACACTACCGGGAATCGAACTCGGGACCCCCTAACAGGACGACAGCACTCTATCATTGTACTGCCAATATTGTTATATAAGGGCGTGCTTCTTATATCTATCAATATAATTGTCATATAAGGGCGTGCTTCGTATATCTATCAATATAATTGTCATATAAGGGCGTGCTTCTCTTATATCTATCAATATAATTGTCATATAAGGGCGTGCTTCTTATATCTATCAATATAATTGTCATATAAGGGCGTGCTTCTTATATCTATCAATATAATTGTCATATAAGGGCGTGCTTCTTATATCTATCAATATCTTTGGTTTTCCTGGTCGTAAAAATGCATACAGCTTTTAAAGAATATGTTACTGAACAGTTTCTGAAAAGGATATTTTAGGAATTGATTTAACAAATGCATGTATAAAAGTCATATTACATTTTAGTATGACGTACTGTGTGTTAAATCTTTAGTATGACGTACTGTGTGTTAAATCTTTAGTATGACGTACTGTGTGTTAAATCTTTGACTGCCGGAGATATTTCTGCGTGTAATATAATGGTCAACGCTTACGGGGGGTCACCGTTTTGTTTTTGTTATCTTTCTCCCCTTTTCTCTCTTTCCCTGACTTGTATCCATTCGGCCCCATTCAGCCAACTGTTTTAAGACCTTTATCCCCATCCAGGTGTCGATTTCTTCCTGGCGAGCGATAGCAAGCCAGCATTATATGGAGAAATCCGGCTTCGCCGGAGATTTTTTTTTTATCGAAAAATGTACAAATTTAGCTTGCTGTCAAAACAAAAATATATATATACTGGCTCGCTACATCTCGCCAGGAAAATATTGACACCTGGATGGGGGTAAACGTCTTAAAACAGTAGGCTGAATGGGGCCGAATGGATACAAGCCAAAGAGAGAGCGAGAGAAAGAGAAAAAAAGCGAGGTGTGCTCCCTTAACTCTTATACAGGTATTGAAAACATCAGCACTGAAGGCGTTACTCGAGATTGTTGCATGCTGCCTGAAAACAAACTTATGTTAGGCGGAATTAAATGAACCCTTACAGTACCGATGCCTCGCTTTTCTTTATTTTAGCTATGAGTACACGATTTTATTCAGCTTAAAAAGGGCCTGCAGCAATTAACAGGATTCGACTATCTCCCACAGCCCTTTTTACTACCACAGGTCCCTCTTAAATGGTATAAAATCGTCTAATTATAGCTTGAATCAAATTGAAAAGACGTCGCCGGTACAGAAGGGGTTAAATGAGCCATACCAGGCATCGGTAATATTCAACATACCTGAAATCCACTTTTATATTTTCAGAGACGGTGGGAGAGCAGCCAAAGGAAGAACAAGGTGGTTTTGGTGAAGACGGAGATGTCTGTCTAAGGAAGCAGCGAGAAAGGAAGAGACAATGAAGCTTAGTTAGTTAAAATAGGATTTCAGAGGCTATAAACCCTTCTGGATTATTAAGCCAGCACACTGTAAGTCAAGAATCGCGTCAGGACTGGAACCCCTTTTCGAGAACTCCAGTCCCTTGGCCACAGTGAAGCAAGAACGACCGGAATTAATAATAGACTAAAAATCTGAAATAATTAGGTGACTGATGCAAAGGAACACAATTAAATATTATGTACTTACTCAAAACGAAATAAGAAACGAGAATAACACCAAATAAATATCAGCAGCAATAAAAGGCGTTGTGAAAAATTTGTAAACAAAACGCAATAAAGAAAATAGGGAAAACGAGTTACGCAATCACAAAGTAAAATATATATAAACACAGTTGGTGAGAAATGTGAAGAAGCGAAAAGGAAAGATAAGAGACAAGTGTTTCTAGACAGCAGAGATAATGCAAAAACAACAGAAATAGCCAAGGCAGGAAGGAGTTAACAAAAAAGAGAATGCAGAAATTAAACTTAATAAAAAATAAGTGTATGTCCTGGTCGAGGCAACAGAAGTCCGCTGCACATCAATCCTATTCCAGTAATTCAATAACACATGACAACATTCACATGCCATACATAATAATATTTCAGTCATATTATTAACACTTAACTTCCGGAGAGATCATCTGAGTGAAATGGTGACGATTTATATGAAAGAGAAGGTTGAGTGAAAAGTAAAATACAATAGGATTATAATCGATATAACCATTAAGAGAGGAAAATATATAAGTAATCAACAACGATTTGCCCTATATTTCGTACCTTTGATCTAACTCTAGTTTATACAGGGTGAACAAACATATACTTAAATAAATGTGTTCCAAAAATATTGATAACATTTCTAGGAACATTTATATTTGAGAAAAGTGTGGATATTATAGTTGTTATTACGTCATTCGCTCTAGTCTAAAGATTTACAATCAGTTTAATCCACTGTGTTTAATAAGCAGTGAATTGAAAAAGGAAAGTGTCTAATCTGATGATATTTAACAGTACCAATCGCATGGTGTGGTGAAATTGCACTAGGTAACCTGAATATATATATTGAACATAGGCCTATCAGATTGTGCTCAACTGGGGATGTCAGGTCACCAGTCTAAGGATACAAGCAGCTTTATTGGGTATGGTGATTATGCACACAAACAACTTCTCATAATTTACCACTCTCAAATACCAATCACATAATTGGTTATGTATACACTGTAGGTGGAAACATAGATTACCTTTCTCTAACAGAAAGAATATATAAAGATATGCAGATATTGCAGTAGAGTATATAATTCACCACAATATCAAATGGAAAATATGAAATGAAAATATTGCACCAAGGAAGTATGAAGGGTTTCAATGGCTGTGTGCTCAGGGTTGCAGTGTTGCTGTGTGTAGTGGCAAGAACAGCATCTGGTGCCATGGTCGCTGTACCAAGACCTGACATCAACTGCTACCCTGGGTGTTCTTGCGGGTTACTCACTTCACCCTTACTGCAGGAAAACCTAACTACTTTTGACTGCACCTTGGTCGGACTGAAAGACTTTCCTGACGGCATACCGCGGGAAATAGAGGCCCTTAGTGTGCGGGGTAATTCAATCTCCCATATACTGGATAGCGAGGTGGCTCAAATGACTAGACTACGTGAACTGGACCTCTCAGCTAACAGGATCAAGTCTATCGGGCGTGGTGACATGTTTCATAACCTCACTCGCCTGGAGGTACTCGATGTGGGTAAGAACGCCATATCCACCATCTTCCATGACAACCTAGTGGGGCCGCGAGCACTGAAAACACTTGGTTTATCTGACAATAAGATCAACTACATTGAAGATGAGGCTCTTGCAGATCTAAATGCCTTGGAGAATCTGGACTTGCAGCACAACTACTTGGGTTCCCTATATCAAGAGTGGTTCACTGGACTAAGCCACCTTATTTTTCTCAACTTAGATCACAATCGTATTCATAATGTACCAGCAGCAGTGTTTCGACCCCTTGCCTCTCTCCGTCACCTTCATCTTGTAGGGAACCGCATCTCTAGTGTTGATCCTCGTGCCTTCTCTGGTTTGACGAAATTAGAAACCCTGACTCTGGAAGATAATTTATTAGCTGCTGTGCCCACCGCTGCTCTACAGAGTTTGCCAGCACTGCAAACATTAGTTTTAGATCATAATCCCTTAGCCAAGGTGAAGCCATTGGACTTTTCACATCTAACAACTTCAATGATTAGTGTAAGCTACATGCCTGAGCTGCGCATAGTTGATGCAAAGGCTTTCTATAACCTCCCCAACGCTAGCTCTCTGCTCCTGCACCACAACCCACGTCTGGGCTATATTGACCCCTTGGCCTTTCTGCAAGTAACCAACTTGCATGACCTACAACTTCACCATAACCACTTGGCAGGCCTGCAGCCAGAGATGTCACTCCACCTGCCTGTTGGAACCACCCTCACTCTCAATGATAATCCATTACTGTGTGATTGCAATGTACGGTGGGTGCGGCAATTGCTGGAATACAGTAATAACGGAAATGTAACTGTGGCCGAGCCAGACCATCTAGTGTGTGCTACACCTTCCGAAAGAGCACACAAGTTGCTGAGAGATTTGCCGTTATTTCGATTTCCTAAGACATGTGCACCAATTATTGTTAACCTGACACAGACCAGTGTGGTGACTGGTAAACTAGGAGATTATAAAGTAATGGAGTGTCGGGCATTAGGTTCCCCTAGACCACGACTTCATTGGGTGCTACCTGATGGCTCAAAAGTTAATTCGTCCTTGAATGAAGTGAGGCGAAGATTCTTTCCACCTGGCACACTTGTTTACTATCATTTAGTGGCTGCTGATCAGGGAAGATATACCTGTGTAGCAGAGAACCTTATGGCCTCTGCTGCCGCCACGATCTTGCTCAATGTCAGTGGCATTGACATTCACCTGTTCCCAGTCAGAATCTCATCTACTTCTGTAACACTGGTGTGGAATGGGACAGAGCGACGGGCTTATCCTTCTTACAAAATTGTGTACAGTGAGGTGTTTAACAATGACAGTACGGGTGAGCAGCACAGCATTAACACCAGTCCAACCCGCCGCACCTACACAGTGGCTCGTCTCAATCCATCTGCTCGTCATCGTTTCTGCCTGGGTCATGAGGACACAGCTGGCTACTGGCTAGAGATCTCCTGCTGCCAGGCCACCACTTTTTCGCTGGACTACATGACCCAGGGCATATCCAGCACGTCCAACATCGTGGCAGCAGGGATGGTCGGCATGGTTCTGGTAGTAACCATGGTTGCCTGTTTGGTTTCAGTTCTCTCTCGCCGTTACAGACACAGACTGTATGAGACCACAGACAAAAATGATAGTGCGAGCGGGGAGATAGGGTCGTCAGTCATTCCTTTAGATAATCTTTACCGTCCCTTACTTTCTGGGTCCTGACGGTCGAAGGGCGGCTTGTACCCTTTCTTCCGCCGCCGCCCCACCTGCTGTATCGGCCCTGACGCAGAGTCCACCCCCCCGCCGCGACAGAAACACAATTCTCCTGCCAAACGACCCAATATCTTAGAGGACTGCTCCTGCCCTACCAAAAGGTAAACTTGTGAGGATTCCTTTATCATTTGTATAATTGAAAATTAATTGATGTCAAAAACAAAACCATGATTCATATCCACTTTATTTATAATCTACCGTACTTATAGAATCGTTTGATCACTTATTTCAAAAATATTTTTGTATTATATATTTGTTACTACTTACGTATCCAATACTTTGTATTTTTTTGTAATACCATATATTTTTATTATTTTGTAAATCAATGATTTACAAAGCAACATAGAATCATAATATTGTCTCTGTATAAACTTCAATACTTGTATGTTCAAGCTCAAAAAGCATGTTCTATATCAATATTGGTTTAATATACTCAAGCTTAAATATTTTATATATGTATTTTGGAGAGGAAGGTTTAGTTGAAGTTGTGAAGGTGTGAGACGACTTTGAATGAGCGTGTACATTACTCTGCTTTCCTTAGTATTACAAGTACATTAAATGTCACCCATAAATACGGAGTTGGAAAGCACGGAGAAGGCATTCCATTATGAGGTGCGTTGAAGGTTTTACTTTTAGTTTTTCTAACACAAACCGTCGACTAGGCATATATTGTATGACTTCTCATTTTGGTACAGTTGAACACACTAATACAATGAATGCCTAATCAGTTAGTTTTTCAGTCAAGCGTAGTAAATTAGTACACATCGATGAGTATAGGTTATATGTTCAACTAGCATATGTACTGTACGCTAAGTAAGCACTGTTAATTCACATTTCTTTACTGGAGGCAATCAATGTAGGTTAACCGAAGACACATTTTCATAGTACTAACCCCTTTTTTTCAGATGATTGTATTTTCATCAACCAATTCCATTATACAACTTGAAATATTGACCACTATTATTTCCAGACGATATATTCAGCAACACAATTACTTCTCAAAGATATGTGAGAAATACCAGCAGCCTTTTGAGTGAGGTGAGAGCACCTTGAGACACCTTCACCTTGGAAATATACCCACAATAGTCTGACACAGTGCAGATAGGAATAACAAGCTCATTTTACCGCGGAAATATACGAGTGTTACTGCCTAATTCCACGATGTTCACTCTCATATAAACCCTTTCACGCACAGGATGCGATTTGAACCTATTCTGGGATATTTTAAAGCCTTTGTGACCATCAGGGTTGTTTCGAAACCTTTAGTTTAGTTACTTCAACCTCTGCAGTTGTCTTTGAGTTAGCTGTGGGCAGAAAACTAATTTTGGAGAGAGTTATAAGATTGAGAGAACTCTATTTATGATTGCTAATCGGCAACCCCTGCGTCCACACGTGCGTGAAAGGGTTAATACAATTGCCCCTACCTAATACCCCGGATTGGCTATCCTTTTCAGGTTGACCAGTAGCAGCAGCAGTGGCATGTCGTGTGAGAGTAGCCTACGACGCCTCCTAGACCTCTCCCCAGACTCCCCTGATCTCATGCCCTTCACTGTGGACGTCGACACCATGCCCATCATCCAGGAGACTCAGCTCTCCTCGGGTTAATAGTGTTCTCCTAGCTCATAGCATTACACACTCTCTTCACTAGGAGAAGATAGAGTCGATGGAAAAGCTTTTCTATAACTTATTTAATGATATGTATTGTACAATAGTGGTCAGTTTCAATTAAGGCATTATCATTGACTTTTAAGAACATACTGTATATGATAAACAAAACTTATCGCTGAGCCAAAAGCATAAGGACTCTACCATTATTTAATTCTATAATGATAGTGACCATATACATATACACACACTCATATATACACACACACACACATATATATATATATATATATATATATATATATATATATATATATAATTACTGTTTATGTGTCAATTTGTAAATAACAACACATGTAAAAACTTTATGCAGTCTCGCTACATTTTCAAAGCTACAGTGTATAAATGTTTGCCTATATGCCTTAGGTAATAACAAACTACATAGTCATGGCATATGTATAAAGAAAATATATATCACATATTATTTTCGAGATATGTGACTGGGGCTAATGGAGGGTTATTACCATCTTTCTTCGAACTAAGTCGCCAACTTGATTAATTTTGGGAAGCTTCTAATTTCCTCGTTTATGCTTTTCCCCTTCTTTTCTTTTTCTGTCTCATTCGGTGGTCCTTTGGGCGGCCTATATCATATGTCACCCTGTTAGGCCCTCATAGTTAGTTAGTCTGGCTTGGCTGTTGGCGCCTGACCTTACATTTGGGATCCCATTACATCAGACACTAGGATCATACGGCTGGGAAAGTGTAGATAGCAGAGAAGGAGTGTTGTAGATAGAGGAAGCTGTTGCAATGGCTTTGTTGTGTGTGTTTATTAGTCTATATACGTCATCAAGGTGTTCCCCCGACTAGGTGCTAGCATGTGAGACACGATAGGATGTACTACCACACCCACTAAATAGTCCGCCTTAGCTGGGATCGAACCCAGGTCAAGCAGATTAACATGTGAGCGAGCTCTCCACTCGACTGCCGCGGCTCTCATGATGTGTCTCTTCGGTTGCTAGTGCGGCCAAGCCGACTCGATGCCCTTCAGTAGTGCAATTTAAGGCATCTCGCTGTGATTTGTTTCCTTAGTCCTGATCTCTCTCATTCTTCGCCCTTGTTCACTTCTTTTTTGGTGCTATAGTGTAGCTCTTCTTACCTCATCCTTCGGCCTTGCCCTATAAGAGTTCTGCCGTGGGTCTCATGTGGTCTGGCTGAACTGATGACATGGCCAGAAATGTCTGCGCGTCTTTACCTTCCTAGGTTTGTTCACCTGCCTTTCCCTATCTATCTCGGCTTGATTAATTGTCCATCTCGTTCTAATCCTTCGGGCCAGCCCTATGAGAGTTCTTTTGGGGAACTCGGTGGTCTGGTTAATCGAATTTATTAAGTTTACTTTAAAGAACCAATAAAAAACGTCTATTTTATTTTACAATGTCACTTCTTTTCAGAAGCACATTAAAGTAAATGGAAACACGAGCGCAATATACTGGTCCTTTATGAACTTAATTAATAGGGTTAATATAATTATATATTATTTAAAGTTTGACTCCTAATTCAGGTTATAGAGACGTATGAATATTGAACAATATAAAGGATTCACAAAGTTGTATAAGTAATTTCTGCTAAAATATATACGAAATATATACAGTATATACTATATCGGCCGATATAATATATATTTTGAAATAGCTAAGGAAAATACTAACACTTTGAAAAATGACCTGTAATATATATGTCATAGTATTAGCTCTACCCTCCAAATGTCTTCTATTTTGGTCAATTGTGGACAGATACATCATCATATTCATATATTGTGTTTTCTAATAAAGGTTCTATAATGATGGAATTGCCTTTCTCTTCTCCACTAAGGGGGGTCATCTGCTTTTTTTTTTATTTCTCTCCTTTTTCTCTCTTACTCTGGCTTGTATCCATTCGGCCTCATTCAGCCAACTGTTTTAAGACGTTTACCCCCATCCAAGTGTCGATTTTTTCCTGGCGAGCGATAGCGAGCCAGCATTGTATGGAGAAATCTGGCTTCGCCGGAGACATTTTTCTGTAGAAAAATGTACAAATTTAGCTTGCTGTCAAAACAAAAATATATATACTGTATATTATGTTTGCTCGCTACCGGTCGCCAGGAAAATATTGACACCTCGATGGGGGTAAACGTCTTAAAACAGTAGGCTGAATGGGGCCGATTGGATACAAGCCAAAGATAGAGGGAGAGAAAGAGAAAAAAAGCGAGGTGGGGTCCCTTAACCCCCTCTGTACCGATAACGTATCTTTACTTGTATTCTAGCTATATATTGACGATTATACAAAGCTTAGGAAGGATATATGGTACCTAAAAGGATTAATTGACATAGCCTGTAGTCTTTTAATTGACATAGCCTGTAGTCTTTTAATTGACATAGCCTGTAGTCTTTTAATTGACATAGCCTGTAGTCTTTTAATTGACATAGCCTGTAGTCTTTTAATTGACATAGCCTGTAGTCTTTTAATTGACATAGCCTGTAGTCTTTTAATTGACATAGCCTGTAGTCTTTTAATTGACATAGCCTGTAGTCTTTTAATTGACATAGCCTGTAGTCTTTTAATTGACATAGCCTGTAGTCTTTTAATTGACATAGCCTGTAGTCTTTTAATTGACATAGCCTGTAGTCTTTTAATTGATATAGCCTGTAGTCTTTTAATTGACATAGCCTGTAGTCTTTTAATTGACATAGCCTGTAGTCTTTTAATTGACATAGCCTGTAGTCTTTTAATTGACATAGCCTGTAGTCTTTTAATTGACATAGCCTGTAGTCTTTTAATTGACATAGCCTGTAGTCTTTTAATTGACATAGCCTGTAGTCTTTTAATTGACATAGCCTGTAGTCTTTTAATTGACATAGCCTGTAGTCTTTTAATTGACATAGCCTGTAGTCTTTTAATTGACATAGCCTGTAGTCTTTTAATTGACATAGCCTGTAGTCTTTTAATTGACATAGCCTGTAGTCTTTTAATTGACATAGCCTGTAGTCTTTTAATTGACATAGCCTGTAGTCTTTTAATTGACATAGCCTGTAGTCTTTTAATTGACATAGCCTGTAGTCTTTTAATTGACATAGCCTGTAGTCTTTTAATTGACATAGCCTGTAGTCTTTTAATTGACATAGCCTGTAGTCTTTTAATTGACATAGCCTGTAGTCTTTTAATTGACATAGCCTGTAGTCTTTTAATTGACATAGCCTGTAGTCTTTTAATTGGTACATGTGTTTCCTAGGCTGAATAACATCGTCTAAATGGTGCCAGAATATAATGAAAAGGGTGTCACCGGTACTGAAGGGGTTAATAGTATTCAATTCTGATTCGGAAATAGGCTATGGGGACTTGGTTAACCCCTTCAGCACCACGACGCCTTTTTACCTTTGATCTTCGCTAACATTAGACGATTTTATGCAGTTTAAGAAGGACCTATGCAGTTTAAGAAGGAAGCCTGTTATTCAGAGGGTTTATTGAGATTATGAAGTCAAGAAAATTGTCGAATGGTAACCTACAGGAGATCAAAATGACGTCATCGTGTTGAAAGGGTTATAAACAAACAAAGGAAACAAACAACAACACCACATATTTAACCCCTTCTATACCGGCGAGGTCCTTTTGACTTTATTCAGGCTACCATTAGACGATTCTGTTCAGTTTAAAAAGGGGCCTCCAGCTACTAACAGGCTGCGAACTGTCTCACTTAAGGGAGGGAGATTTCCACTTGAGGGATTTTTTTCTTGACTCCTTTCTCCCTCATGTTTAGCCCCATTGCTTTTGAGATTTTAAGATGTTCGCCCCATTAGTTTGCCGATTTTAAGTACTTTCGCCCCATTTGTGTCACTTTTAAGACCTTTCGTCCCATTTAGGTGTCAATTTTGTCCTGGCGAGCGATAGCGAGCCTGTAATTTAAGAGGAACCGGCTTTCAGCCGGGAAATTTTTCTACCGAAAAATGTACAAATTTATCTTGAAAGAGGGTCAAGGGGGTGAAATTTTAAGATTGCTGGAGGAGTAGAAAACAAACTAAAAACCTCCCCTTAACCCTTTTCATTACCACAGATCCTTCTTAAGCTGCACAAAATCGTCTAAATATAAGGTAGAATCAAACAGACGTCACCGGTACAGAAAGGGTTAAGTCGTATGAACAAAATATGGCAGGAAATTAACACATTTGGTTCTGGAGGTCATCTAAAAGCACACCTTTGCTCAAGAACACCATCCAAGATAAACAGGTGGACCAGTAAAGGAACCTAAACTATATTGATCAACGATTTAGATAGTCTGGCCCACTACACACTAACTGAAATACACGAATACAAAGACACTATATTGCACACTAAATGAAAAGAGAGAGAGACACACACACACACACATGCACACAAATACTCACATACATTGACACATACACACACACACACACATACATTGACACATACACATACACACACACACATACTCACAGACATTGACACACACACATACACATACACATCCACACACACACACACACACACACACACACCTCAAGTAACGCTCGATGTACACAGACCCCTTGCACAATGTACAGTAATGAAGGGAAGGTAAGTGATGTAATTAGCAGGGCGAGGGTGGTGAACAGGTAGGGACGAACAGGATTATCTTGTTATTGAACAGTTACATCGAGTTACACAGACATTTTGTTTAATTAACCCCTTGAGGATTATGACGCCTTTTGACAGTTTATTCTGGCTATCATTAGACGATTTTATTCAATAAGTGACTAAATTAAAAAAGGGAATTCGTATTTAACATATTGAATAATGTGTCTGTTCCTCTAATACACCAAACTACATAATTGGTAGACAAAATAGAGGACTACAAGAAAAAGGGTACAGTCGGTCAAATAAGTGATGTCGCGGCACCAAGTATATTTCGATCAATAATTGGTATCAGCACTATCTAAGCATTAATTCATCGTTTTAAGTGAGATATACAAACATGTTCCTATCATTACATACCCTATTTCAACATTTGACAGACATTATTACAGCACACAGCAAGTTAAGCGAAATGACAGCGGAACACGACTTATTTGGTCAACCGTACTTGTATAAAAGGGGGTCACCGGATTTTGTTTTTATCTTTCTCTCCTTTTCTCTCTTTCCCTGGCTTGTATCTATTTGGCCCCATTCAGCCAACTGTTTTAAGACGTTTATCCCCATACAGGTGTCGATTTCTCCCTGGCGAGCGATAGCGAGCCAGCATTGTATGGAGAAATCCGGCTTTGCCGGAGACATTTTTCTATCGAAAAATGTACAAATTTAGCTTGCTGTCAAAACAAATATATATATATGCTGGCTCGCTACCGCTCGTCAGGAAAATGTTGACCCCTGGATGGGGGTAAGCGTCTTAAAACAGTAGGCTGAATGGGGCCGAATGGATAAAAGCCAAAGAGAGATGGAGAGAAAGAGAAAAAAATCGAGGTGGGCTCCCTTAAAAATATATTGAATACTGTCCTTCTTTCCGGACGCCACCCATCTCTCCCGCCTCTGAGTCCCCTGTCACATAACCTTAGCGACACAACGCCAGGGGGACAATTTTATGGTCTGGGCCGAGAAGGGGGCGAGAAAATGAGGAGAATGTGTACCAATACCTTGAAGAGGAAATACTGGATACAGTGTCTTACATATTGGAATCGGGTTAATCTATCCCACCGTATGTATCGTAGCTTCTGAGGTGTACCCCTGATAG
>JBAKBP010039451.1:0-14934 GCA_037953745.1 Lithodes maja | reverse complement strand
CTAAGGCAGGTTTCTCTTAAAACTACAGGCTCGCCAGGAAAAAGGTTACACCTAAATGACACGAAAGGTCTTGAAATTGACAACGAAGTGGAAGGTGTTAAAATCGCCAGACTAATGGGCCGAACGTCTTAAAATCTCAAAACAAATGGGGCTAAACATGAGTGAGAAGGGTATCTAGACAAACGGCCCATCTCCCCTTTGCGGTACTGTTGTTGTTGTTGCAAGTGTCCGGAGCTGCAATTCTAATTAGTTCTAGATTTATCACAATAGTCATCAATAACCTCCCCTCGCCAGGCGTTACTAATTGTGGGTGGGGCCAATGCAGAGGGGGACGAGGGGGGGGGGGGGGGGGGATTCATTGGGGCACCGCGGAGTTTGATTCCATTCTTCACGCACCCCCCCCCCCCCCCGTTACCCCATTTTGGCTCTCAGTTTTTCTCATATATATATATATATATACAGTACCGGTATATATACTGTATGTATATATACAGTATATATATATATATATATATATATATATATATATATATATATATATATATATTGGGGTGGTATAACGGTGGATCTATCAAGAAAAGCGCCATTGATCAGTAAAGGTTAATAATAAACTGAATGATAATTACGGTACCTATAAAACAACACATAGAATGTATGATTTACTAGCCTACTATCGCCAGAAGATATCCATGGCTCACTATTCGCTACTGACATTGAAGCTTCCTACCGTAATATATCATTTACTAGCCTACTATTGCCAGAAGATATCCATGGCTCACTATTTACTACTGACATTGAAGCTTCCTACCGTAATATATCATTTACTAGCCTACTATTGCCAGAAGATATCCATGGCTCACTATTTGCTACTGACATTGAAGCTTCCTACCGTAATATATCATTTACTAGCCTACTATCGCCAAAAGATATCCATGGCTCACTATTTACTACTGACATTGAAGCTTCCTACCGTAATATATCATTTACTAGCCTACTATCGCCAGAAGATATCCATGGCTCACTATTTACTACTGACATTGAAGCTTCCTACCGTAATATATCATTTACTAGCCTACTATCGCGAGAAGATATCCATGGCTCACTATTTACTACTGACATTGAAGCTTCCTACCGTAATATATCATTTACTAGCCTACTATCGCCAGAAGATATCCATGGCTCACTATTTACTACTGACATTGAAGCTTCCTACCGTAATATATCATTTACTAGCCTACTATCGCCAGAAGATATCCATGGCTCACTATTTGCTACTGACATTGAAGCTTCCTACCGTAATATATCATTTACTAGCCTACTATCGCGAGAAGATATCCATGGCTCACTATTTACTACTGACATTGAAGCTTCCTACCGTAATATATCATTTACTAGCCTACTATCGCCAGAAGATATCCGTGGCTCACTATTCGCTACTGACATTGAAGCTTCCTACCGTAATATATCATTTACTAGCCTACTATCGCCAGAAGATATCCATGGCTCACTATTTGCTACTGACATTGAAGCTTCCTACCGTAATATATCATTTACTAGCCTACTATCGCCAGAAGATATCCATGGCTCACTATTCGCTACTGACATTGAAGCTTCCTACCGTAATATATCATTTACTAGCCTACTATCGCCAGAAGATATCCATGGCTCACTATTTACTACTGACATTGAAGCTTCCTACCGTAATATATCATTTACTAGCCTACTATCGCCAGAAGATATCCATGGCTCACTATTCGCTACTGACATTGAAGCTTCCTACCGTAATATATCATTTACTAGCCTACTATCGCCAGAAGATATCCATGGCTCACTATTCGCTACTGACATTGAAGCTTCCTACCGTAATATATCATTTACTAGCCTACTATCGCCAGAAGATATCCATGGCTCACTATTCGCTACTGACATTGAAGCTTCCTACCGTAATATATCATTTACTAGCCTACTATCGCCAGAAGATATCCATGGCTCACTATTCGCTACTGACATTGAAGCTTCCTACCATAATATATCATTTACTAGCCTACTATCGCCAGAAGATATCCATGGCTCACTATTTACTACTGACATTGAAGCTTCCTACCGTAATATATCATTTACTAGCCTACTATCGCCAGAAGATATCCATGGCTCACTATTCGCTACTGACATTGAAGCTTCCTACCGTAATATATCATTTACTAGCCTACTATCGCCAGAAGATATCCATGGCTCACTATTCGCTACTGACATTGAAGCTTCCTACCGTAATATATCATTTACTAGCCTACTATCGCGAGAAGATATCCATGGCTCACTATTTACTACTGACATTGAAGCTTCCTACCGTAATATATCATTTACTAGCCTACTATCGGCAGAAGATATCCATGGCTCACTATTCGCTACTGACATTGAAGCTTCCTACCGTAATATATCATTTACTAGCCTACTATCGCCAGAAGATATCCATGGCTCACTATTCGCTACTGACATTGAAGCTTCCTACCGTAATATATCATTTACTAGCCTACTATCGCGAGAAGATATCCATGGCTCACTATTTACTACTGACATTGAAGCTTCCTACCGTAATATATCATTTACTAGCCTACTATCGCGAGAAGATATCCATGGCTCACTATTTACTACTGACATTGAAGCTTCCTACCGTAATATATCATTTACTAGCCTACTATCGCGAGAAGATATCCATGGCTCACTATTTACTACGACATTGAAGCTTCCTACCGTAATATATCATTTACTAGCCTACTATCGCCAGAAGATATCCATGGCTCACTATTTACTACTGACATTGAAGCTTCCTATCGTAATATATCATTTACTAGCCTACTATCGCCAGAAGATATCCATGGCTCACTATTTGCTACTGACATTGAAGCTTCCTACCGTAATATATCATTTACTAGCCTACTATCGGCAGAAGAGATCCATGGCTCACTATTCGCTACTGACATTGAAGCTTCCTACCGTAATATATCATTTACTAGCCTACTATCGCCAGAAGATATCCATGGCTCACTATTTACTACTGACATTGAAGCTTCCTACCGTAATATATCATTTACTAGCCTACAATCGCCAGAAGATATCCATGGCTCACTATTTACTACTGACATTGAAGCTTCCTACCGTAATATATCATTTACTAGCCTACTATCGGCAGAAGATATCCATGGCTCACTATTCGCTACTGACATTGAAGCTTCCTACCGTAATATATCATTTACTAGCCTACATCGCCAGAAGATATCCATGGCTCACTATTTACTACTGACATTGAAGCTTCCTACCGTAATATATCATTTACTAGCCTACTATCGCCAGAAGATATCCATGGCTCACTATTTGCTACTGGCATTGAAGCTTCCTACCGTAATATATCATTTACTAGCCTACTATCGGCAGAAGATATCCATGGCTCACTATTCGCTACTGACATTGAAGCTTCCTACCGTAATATATCATTTACTAGCCTACTATCGCCAGAAGATATCCATGGCTCACTATTTACTACTGACATTGAAGCTTCCTATCGTAATATATCATTTACTAGCCTACTATCGCCAGAAGATATCCATGGCTCACTATTTGCTACTGACATTGAAGCTTCCTACCGTAATATATCATTTACTAGCCTACTATCGGCAGAAGATATCCATGGCTCACTATTCGCTACTGACATTGAAGCTTCCTACCGTAATATATCATTTACTAGCCTACTATCGCCAGAAGATATCCATGGCTCACTATTTACTACTGACATTGAAGCTTCCTACCGTAATATATCATTTACTAGCCTACTATCGCCAGAAGATATCCATGGCTCACTATTTACTACTGACATTGAAGCTTCCTACCGTAATATATCATTTACTAGCCTACTATCGGCAGAAGATATCCATGGCTCACTATTCGCTACTGACATTGAAGCTTCCTACCGTAATATATCATTTACTAGCCTACTATCGCCAGAAGATACCATGGCTCACTATTTACTACTGACATTGAAGCTTCCTACCGTAATATATCATTTACTAGCCTACTATCGCCAAAAGATATCCATGGCTCACTATTTACTACTGACATTGAAGCTTCCTACCTAATATATCATTTAATAGCCTACTATCGCAGAAGATATCCATGGCTCACTATTTACTACTGACATTGAAGCTTCCTACCGTAATATATAATTTACTAGCCTACTATCGCCAGAAGATATCCATGGCTCACTATTTGCTACTGGCATTGAAGCTTCCTACCGTAATATATCATTTACTAGCCTACTATCGGCAGAAGATATCCATGGCTCACTATTCGCTACTGACATTGAAGCTTCCTACCGTAATATATCATTTACTAGCCTACTATCGCCAGAAGATATCCATGGCTCACTATTTACTACTGACATTGAAGCTTCCTACCGTAATATATCATTTACTAGCCTACTATCGCTAGAAGATATCCATGGCTCACTATTTACTACTGACATTGAAGCTTCCTACCGTAATATATCATTTACTAGCCTACTATCGCCAGAAGATATCCATGGCTCACTATTTGCTACTGGCATTGAAGCTTCCTACCGTAATATATCATTTACTAGCCTACTATCGGCAGAAGATATCCATGGCTCACTATTCGCTACTGACATTGAAGCTTCCTACCGTAATATATCATTTACTAGCCTACTATCGCCAGAAGATATCCATGGCTCACTATTTACTACTGACATTGAAGCTTCCTACCTAATATATCATTTAATAGCCTACTATCGCAGAAGATATCCATGGCTCACTATTTACTACTGACATTGAAGCTTCCTACCGTAATATATAATTTACTAGCCTACTATCGCCAGAAGATATCCATGGCTCACTATTTGCTACTGACATTGAAGCTTCCTACCGTAATATATCATTTACTAGCCTACTATCGCGAGAAGATATCCATGGCTCACTATTTACTACTGACATTGAAGCTTCCTACCGTAATATATCATTTACTAGCCTACTATCGCCAGAAGATATCCATGGCTCACTATTTACTACTGGCATTGAAGCTTCCTACCGTAATATATCATTTACTAGCCTACTATTGCCAGAAGATATCCATGGCTCACTATTTGCTACTGGCATTGAAGCTTCCTACCGTAATATATCATTTACTAGCCTACTATTGCCAGAAGATATCCATGGCTCACTATTTGCTACTGGCATTGAAGCTTCCTACCGTAATATATCATTTACTAGCCTACTATTGCCAGAAGATATCCATGGCTCACTATTTGCTACTGGCATTGAAGCTTCCTACCTAATATATCATTTACTAGCCTACTATCGGCAGAAGATATCCATGGCTCACTATTCGCTACTGACATTGAAGCTTCCTACCGTAATATATCATTTACTAGCCTACTATCGCCAGAAGATATCCATGGCTCACTATTCGCTACTGACATTGAAGCTTCCTACCGTAATATATCATTTACTAGCCTACTATCGCCAGAAGATATCCATGGCTCACTATTCGCTACTAACATTGAAGCTTCCTACCGTAATATATCATTTACTAGCCTACTATTGCCAGAAGATATCCATGGCTCACACTAACATTGAAGCTTCCTACCGTAATTGTTATATTTATGAACAACCCCATGCCCCGTATGCCTAGATAACATGCAAAACCATACACACATGAAACCAATAGATAGATAGATAGATATATAAAAGTTACTTGTGGTTGTAGTATGGTAGTATTGGTGGTGTAGTAGTTGTAGTGAGTGTTGTAGTAGTTGTTGTTGTTGTTGTTGTTGTTGTAATAGTAGATGGAGGCGGTTGTAGTGAGTGTAGTAATAGTGGTAATAGTAATAATAGTAATAGTGGTGGCGGTTGTAATAGTAGTAGTAGTAGTAGTAGTAGTAGATTCTGACGGTGAAGTAGGCCAGGCAGACATCTACAACATCAGAAAGACCATCACGTCAGAGAGGCAAAACTCACAGAAAAATGACCTGGCACAATTGATGGGACAACTTCACCCGAGACAAACAAGAAAACTACAAATAGCACAAGAAACGGGCGCTTCAAATTGGCTGACAACACTACCAATCAAGGCAAAAAGCTTCAATCTCAACAAACAAGAATTTAATGATGCTATTGCACTGAGGTATGATTGGCCGATTGAAGGACTGCCCGATCGATGCGTTTGTGGAACCATCAACGATACAGACCACACCATGATATGTAAGAAAGGAGGATTCATCAGCATCAGGCACGATGAAGTAAGAGATATAACAGCGAACATGCTCAGGGAGGTGTGTAGAGATGTGGTGAGCGAACCATCACTCATTCCCTTGGATGGAGAGATCATGCAGCACAGGACGGCCAACACATCCACTGAAGCAAGATTGGACGTTAGTGCAAGAGGCTTTTGGACAAATGCACAGCGAGCGTTCTTTGACATAAGAGTATTTGACCCAATGGCCCACAGCTACAGCGAGCTGTCTCTGGAGGCTGCACACAAGAGGAACGAACGAGAGAAGGTCAGGACATATGGAGAAAGGATCTTACAAGTCGAACATGGCAGCTTTACCCCACTAGTCTTCACCACATCAGGAGGGATGGGACCCAGGGCCCAGTGCTTCTATTCAAGGCTAGCAGAGATCATCGCAGAGAAGAAGCAACAGCCTAGGAGCCACGTCGTAGCCTGGATGAGATGCCGTCTATCTTTCTCATTGCTCAGATCAGCACTACTATGCCTGCGGGGAACAAGAAGGTCTGCACCACAACCAGTGACGGTGGCAGAAGTAGACTACAAGGCAGCAGTGGCAGAGGGTCGCATTGGAAGGAGACTGGATTGAAGTTGCATGGTGTAGAATAGTAGTATCTGATGCTTGTGAAATTTAGTATGTGTACAATATTAAATATAAGGTAGTGGTGGTGGTGATGGTGGAGGTGGTGATGGTAGTAGTAGTAACATGAAATGTATGAAAAATATTAAATAAAAATCAATGTAGTAGTAGTAATCCACGATGATGAGTCTGAGTGCTTACCCCGGAATAGGAAGTAGCTGAATGACAACAAAGTCAGGCGCTTTGATGACTATTCTGACCTAGTCTAGGGTCCAAAGAGGGGATGCACAGACTGAGTGGTTTAAAAAAAAAAAAAAAAGTAGTAGTAGTAGTAGTAGTAGTAGTAGTAGAGACAAACAAGACAAACAAGAAAACTACAAATAGCACAAGAAACGGGCGCTTCAAATTGGCTGACAACACTACCAATCAAGGCAAAAAGCTTCAATCTCAACAAACAAGAATTTAATGATGCTATTGCACTGAGGTATGATTGGCCGATTGAAGGACTGCCCGATCGATGCGTTTGTGGAACCATCAACGATACAGACCACACCATGATATGTAAGAAAGGAGGATTCATCAGCATCAGGCACGATGAAGTAAGAGATGTAACAGCGAACATGCTCAGGGAGGTGTGTAGAGATGTGGTGAGCGAACCATCACTCATTCCCTTGGATGGAGAGATCATGCAGCACAGGACGGCCAACACATCCACTGAAGCAAGATTGGACGTTAGTGCAAGAGGCTTTTGGACAAATGCACAGCGAGCGTTCTTTGACATAAGAGTATTTGACCCAATGGCCCACAGCTACAGCGAGCTGTCTCTGGAGGCTGCACACAAGAGGAACGAACGAGAGAAGGTCAGGACATATGGAGAAAGGATCTTCCACGTCGAACATGGCAGCTTTACCCCACTAGTCTTCACCACATCAGGAGGGATGGGACCCAGGGCCCAGTGCTTCTATTCAAGGCTAGCAGAGATCATCGCAGAGAAGAAGCAACAGCCTAGGAGCCACGTCGTAGCCTGGATGAGATGCCGTCTATCTTTCTCATTGCTCAGATCAGCACTACTATGCCTGCGGGGAACAAGAAGGTCTGCACCACAACCAGTGACGGTGGCAGAAGTAGACTACGAGGCAGCAGTGGCAGAGGGTCGCATAGGAAGGAGACTGAATTGAAGTTGCATGGTGTAGAATAGTAGTATCTGATGCTGGTGAAATTTAGTATGTGTACAATATTAAATATATGGTAGTGGTGGTGGTGATGGTAGTAGTAGTAACATGAATTGTATGAAAAATATTAAATAAAAATCAATGTAGTAGTAGTAATCCACGATGATGAGTCTAAGTGCTTACCCCGGAATAGGAAGTAGCTGAATGACAACGAAGTCAGGCGCTTTGATGACTATTCTGACCTGGTCTAGGGTCCAAAGAGGGGATGCACAGACTGAGTGGTTTATATAATGTAGTGGTAGTAGTAGTAGTAGATGGAGGTGGTAGTAGTGATAGTAGTAGTAATGGTAGTTGTGGACTGTGGACTGTGTAAGTAGTGGTGGTGGTGGTGGTGAACGGTGAGTGTAGTAGTAGTGGTAGTTGTGGACTGTAGTAGTAGTAGTAGTAGTAGTAGTAGTAGTAGTAGTAGTAGTAGTAGTAGTAGAATAGTAGAAATAGAGTAATATCTGATGTTTGTAAAATATAATGAATGTACAGTATGTAGTAATATATGTAGTAGTAGTGGTAGTAGCAGTAGTAGCAGTAGTAGTAGTAGTAGTAGTAGTAGTAGTAGTAGTAGCAGTAGCAGTAGTAGTGGTGGTAGTAGTGAACGTCAAGCTTCCTCCGACTTGTTTATTGCCCACCTCGCTACTTTTTAGAGGCACCTTTGATTTATCCCCCGTCAGCATCCACGCGGCCCTCTACCGGTACGTACCACCAAGGTCTATATACGCGTGCCACTCCTCCCTCCGCTGTACCCTAACGCTCGTACGCCGCTAGCTACGGTACACTCACAACACAAAGTACGCCTCAACACTTTTGATATGAATTAAGGGGGTAGTGCTTGCTTTTTTGGTCTATGTATATATTTATTAATTTAGTTTTTGAGTTTCCTCGATAGACCTCCATCAAGCTTAAAAATAAATTCCCTACACCCCCTTTCAAGATAAATTTGTAAATTTTTCGGTGGAAAATGTCCCAGCCGAAGGCCGATTCCTTCTAAATTATACAGGCTTGCTATCGCTCACCACGAAAAAATCGACACCTAAATGGCACAAAAGGTCTTAATATTGACAAAGAAATGGGGTTGAAAGGTCTCAAAATCGCCAAACTAATGGAACGAACGTCATAAAATTGGCAACTAATGAGCCGAACGTCTTAAAATCTCAAAACTAATGGGGCTAAGCACGAGGGAGACAGTGGTCCAGAAACCGACCTTCAAATATTGGATTTGGCTTTCGTTTGACATCCTGCCCCCAAAAGCAAGAAAAAAAAAGACGGATTTCTCCATACAATGCTGGCTCGCTATCGCTTGCCAGGAAGAAATCAACACCTGGATGGGGATAAACGTCTTAAAACAGTTGGCTGAATGAGGCCGAATGGATACAAGCAGGGAAAGAGAGAAAAGGAGAGAAAGATAAACAAAAAATGACGGTGACCCCCCTTACGGGGACACAGACTGCTTTTTTGGCCTATCAATACATTCATTCATAAATTCTTAGTTTCCTCGCAAGACATCCCTCAAACTTAGAAAAACATCCCCTAGACTCCCCCCCCCCCCCTCCCCAGATAAATTTGTACATTTTTCGATAGATCAATGTCCCGGCCTCTTAAAGTTACAGGCTCGCTTTCGCTCACCAGGAAAAAATCGACACTGAAATGGCACGATAGGTCTTAAAATGTATAACGAAATGGGACGAAAAGTTTTAAAATTGCCAAACAAATGGGCCGAACGTCTAAAAATCTCAAACTAATGGGACTAAACACGGGGGAGAAAGGGGAGCAGAAAAACGACCTTTTCCCCTTAAGAGTATAACCAGACTCACCCATGCAGCCTTCCCGGGATCTCTGCCAACCAGTCCTACAGTACAGTACAGTACAGTACAGTACAGTACAGTACAGCGGCATCCTTACCTGCAAGAACACATACCAAAGTCAATACAAACTACAAAAAAAAAAATACATAAATAAATATATATAAAATAAATAAATAAATAAATATATATATATATATAACAAATAAACACGTAAATTATTGAATTAATAAAAACATATACATACATAAATATATATACAGTATATATATATATGTATATATATACCGTATATATATACAGTATATATATACCGTATATATATACAGTATATATATACCGTATATATATATATATGTATATATATATGTATATATATACAGTAATATATACAGTATATATATACAGTATATATATATACCGATATAATATATATACAGTATATATATACAGTATATATATATATACCGTATATAATATACAGTATATACAGTATATATATACAGTATATATATATACCGTATATAATATATATGTGACGCACCAGTGCGTAGCAACGTAACCTGATTGTACTCCTTGGTACTCCACTGTACCGTCACGGACCGTGTACCATGCTGGCTGCTTATATTGAGTGTGACAACGTATAACTATGTTCTTTGTATCTCTGCAAAGGTCTCGTCATTTGCTAACCAGTGGTGGGTTTTGTTTTAAGCCATGTCGAGACCTTCCATTTAATATGTAGTATCAATAGAGAAGTTGATAGATGAGATGATAGGAATTCAGAGAGAGAGAGTGAGTTAGACTTCAGAGCGAGAGGGTAGCGGTGCGCCACGCTGCCGGGGGGGTGGTTGCCAGACGTATGGACCGGTTGGCAGCCCTGCGCTTATAGCTGGGTGCGACAGGGTTGGTAGTACATTGCCGCCTGCCTATGCTGTCTGGGCTGCCCATGTTGTCGTACAGCACATTGCCTGGAGGCTCGCTGTGTGCTCTATGACCAGGTTGCCTAGAACCTTTGAGATTCTAACATCCCTTGCCCTCTCTCCCAATTTCTCACGGTTGCACTCTTTCTCTCTGACGACATTACTCTCATTTCATTCTTCTCTCTATTTAAATGCATACCCTTCCCTTGAGGTCCTAAAGGAGTTTCCAGCACTCACCTCTCGTATTACTCTTAGGACAAGCATATATTTACATGTATTAGATTTAAGGGGTTAATGTGAACAGCGATCTTCTTGATGAGGATAGTTGGTGAACGTTCTACATGTTCACGAGTTATATGCCCAGCTCATCATCCAATTTGTGACTAGACTAGTGCCATGTGTAAGAGCCCGACCATGCCCAGGAGTTGTCTGTAGAGGGGCGAGGACTTAGCTTTGATTTGCCTACCGAGCCAGGAGCGAGTGCAGTACCAGAGACTACAGCTCGCTCGTAGTGCCGGTATAGTAGAGTAACGTAATTTATCTGTCCTTGTGTTCTCTGCAGTCTTTTCCTGGGTTCTCGCTTTCGGTGCTGGGACTCGTTGTTCCTGTGACTTGGCCTGCTAGCTAGAACACATGGGGATGATGAGTGGGCTATATCTTTATTTTACTATGCATTGCAGCTCTCTTTAAGTTTATGTATGTAACACTTTACAGTACACATTACTCACACACAAGACAACACTATTAATACTTTCATGTATCAATTAACTGCACTGTCGTTTTGCTGCTGTGTCCGGAGTTCTGTTGCGTAGGGCGCATACAGACTCAGAGGGGAGACAGAGTGAGAGAAGCGAAGTAGCCTATGCGGTAGTAGGCTACCGGCGCAGTACTGTTGCCTGCAACCTTTTTAGTTTATTCCAAGTATAGATTCATTATTACAATAAGTGACTACTATTTATGTTCCTTCCATGTGTATTATTAGGTATCTACTGGATCATGAACATCTTTGTATGCTACATGCTAGTGCATGTTAGTAGGGGACAGTTATTCTAGTGCACGCGCTTTCAAGTAGGCGTGTACATTTGTCATTTAGCATTTCACTGTCATATCTTTAGCCTGCTTCTATTCTACATTATTAGAGGCTTAATATTAACGTAGTTTCTTGAGTATTGCATTTCTTTAGTAATAACGTAACCTATAAATGTCTGAGGGAGTTTAGCCTCATAGCCTACCCCTGTTGTACACTTTCGCCGAGTTAAGGTACCTCGTTACCATAGACAATAACTCTGTAGGGCGTTGGTGCTTTTGTTGTCTGGAGCATATAGTATTTGGGACTGGAATCGAGCGTGTCGTTGTCACATAAGCCATTTCTGTCCTACGATCAAGAATCCCGAATATGTATTGCCGATCCAGCCGTAACAAAATGGCGACCTTGCACAAGATTCAGTAGTATCCTATCACATGTTTTTTGGAGAACTATTCTATGCTACCTAGTAGAGCTGGCTAGAATTTTCTTGCATATTGGAGGAATTTTTATTGTGTCATTATTGTATTGGTGGACTTGCAGATTGTTTCGTTAGGGGTGTCTAGAGTAGAGTCATTCAAGCATCTTTAACATTTTGTGAGTCGAGACTGCAAATAGTAATAAGCATCTTCTTTTTTTTTATGAACAGCAATTGTATAACCAGCACTATGTCTAATGACTCATCATTTACGGGGGAGGATAACACGGTACAGCCTAGTAACCAGCAAGTACAACAGATGTTTGGGGAGGGGAGTGTTATAAGTGGAGAGAGGGATGCCCGGGCATTTTTGCAGACTCCTTTGACGCGAACAGCGCCTGCAGGCTATTGATTGTTACGGTCTTCGCTGTTTAGCCACGGTTTTGGGGCGGGACTGTCCTGACAGTTGGCCCAAGAAGAATTTGGTGGCATGTTTGTTGGGTGATGGCGATGGGGCGGTGGGTGGAGTGGGGTCTTGGGGGTTCCCTCCAAGCCTCCATTCCACTCTACCCCTGAGCTGGGCCCTCAGCCAGCGAGTCTTAGCACGATGCAGCAGGAGGGTTCTCAAGGGCAAGCTGGCTTACCCGTAAACACGTCTCGGTGTGGATCCCCCATTTGTGCTCTCCCCCCCCAGGCCTGTCTCCTGAGATGTTATTTCAGCTAGAACTAGCTAAGTTTAAGCTGCAGGAGACTCAGATACAACAGGCTAGTATAGAACGCATAGAGGTTGCTAGAATCCAAGCCAATCAGGATGCAACCAGGTACCAGGCTGAAATGGATGTCGAGAAGTCTAGAGTAGAGACCACGGGGCGTCATCTCGGTGGTGGGCACTGGGTTACAGACTCACTTTCGCATTTAATTAAGTTAGTACCCGCATTTGATGAGACAGCAGTGACTGAGTTTTTTGCTCGTTTCGAAAAGAAGTGTCGTGAGTATGAACTGGCCGGAGGTTAAATGGGCAGCATTAGTTTCATCACGTCTAGTGGGTAAGGGGTTGAAAGCCTACGATGCACTGTCACTGGACGAGAGTGTAGTGTATGGACTGGTGAAGGAGGCTGTGCTCCGGGCCTACGAACTGCAACCCGAAACTTATAGATTGAAGTTCCGTGGCGTGGAATAAGAAGAGCGACGTCAGTTTATGGAGCACGCACGGGACTTAACAGATGCAGGTAATAACCTGGTTTCGGTCCGAGCACGCAGAGTCGGCTGAGGAAATAAGCAACTTTTCTATCTGGAACAGTTTTACAAATGTACTGGAACCGATCTAACGCTGAACATTAAGGAAAAATGTCCCAAGACAGTAGAGGAGGCTGCCAAGATGGCAGACCTCAGATTATCATTGATTCGTGGTTGCGGTGCCGCTCAGAGGGCTGAGTCAGGGCAGAAGGGGCGCTATACCCCACCCACCAGAGTTTTTGATAATAACAAATCCTATGACACACATAACCACACTAAATGCATTGCACCTAATAACACCTACAAACACAAGCCTCTCCCGTTTACTAAAGGTCAGGCCCCTTCTTCGCCCGCACAAGGGAAGAAGCCCATTGGGGATGTGAAATGTTACAAATGTCAGAAGCTAGGCCATTATTCACGTGAGTGCCCTAGTAACACTCCCGCTAAGCCGGTGTCATTGGTTCACAGTATCGGTGTGTCTCTGAAGGCTGCAGCAACTGCCCGGGTAGGTTGTCAGCAGCTGAGGCACACGCGGTAAAGAAGCGTACGGAAGGCTCGACACCTGTCCGGACACTTTCTGTAACCATCGGGGACACGGGTTTGTGAGCTGGGGGAGTGAACTACGGAGGGTTGACTTGCTGAGGGATACGGGGGCTTCGCAAACTTTGTTGAGGAACTTCACAGGGAAACCGATAAATGCGGCCAGAGTTGTTGTGGTGCAGGGTATAAATGCTACGAGGTCATACCCACTTGTGAGGTTGGAGTTGAGAGTGGAGAGGTGTGCAGGGAGCTGGATGTAGGGATCGTTGAGTGTTTGCCAGTTGAGGGCGTCGACCTTCTTCTCGGCAACGACTTTGCGGTGCCCACTTCCGGGACTCCACCCTTAGTCGTTGCCGAGAGGGCGGCCGACGTGGATGGTGAGAATCGGGAATGGGTTGGGAGGTGCCAACCCTGTGTGGTAACCCGATCTCGCTCTGCGGCTCCTGCACAGCCTAGCACTCAACCTCGGGGACAGTGGAGGAAGGATCAGGAGAAGGTTGCTAAGGGCAGGAAAAGGGACATTGATTCTGCTGCACTTCTCGGTGATTCGGTACTTGGACCTATAATAAACACGGGAGTTGACTCTGGCCCAGATATGGTGTGTAACAAGGCAGAGTTGGGTAAGACTTCGCGTGAGGCAAGAGCTGTAGCGAGAGCCACTAAGGCAGTAGAGCCTACTAGCCGGGGTAATGTCTTATTACAAAACCATCTTGATGCATTGACGCCCAGGGACATTAGTGAGCAGCAGCTGCAAGACGCTAGCCTAGCTCGTTATAGCAATGGTGCCATAGAGTTGGAGGAAGATGGGGATGCGAAGCCGGGAGATTTCTTTAGGCTCAACAGGATATTGTACCGCAGATTTCTAGACCCCAAATCGAAGTGGGAGGGCGGTGCGAG